>PQWD01006852.1:56754-77141 GCA_019425675.1 Leucinodes orbonalis | reverse complement strand
TGGGTGTTTTTTATGTATGTATTAAAATATATATATATATAATATATATAAGTATGATATTTACTTGTTAAGTACCCGTAAGCGTAGCGTAGGACGCCCTCCGGCCCGATGGACCGACGACTTACGAAAGGTCGCTGGTGGAGGCTGGATGAGAAAAGCGGAGGACGGAGATATCTGGCGCAGAATGGGAGAGGCCTATGTCCAGCAGTGGACTGCGATATGCTGAATAGGAAAGTACCCGTAATACAAGCTTCACGCTTAACTCGGGGCTAGATGGTGTTGTGTGAATGTCAGTCGATATTTTTTATTTATTTATTACTCTCAACGAATGCAGAAGAATCGTTTCCAAAATTTAAAAAAACAAAAAAAAAATCATTCATTTTCATATTTACTTCAAAACCACTCGCTTTCTTAATTATACTTCTATATTGACACAAAATAAAACAAACGCTTAATCACACTCAAATCCGTCCTTAATAGAAAGTCGGGTCGCCATTTATTACGTCTCTCCAACCTGGGCCTATTAAACCCACTGAAGGTTGCGGCCACTCCATCTTACTTTGCTCGGTGATTGAATGTTCCCTCTTTTATGGACCCCTGGAGGGTGCCAGGCCCCGGTGTCTAAAAGTAACCGTATCCGAGCAGATTATTACAGCGCCTCGTGTTTTTGTGTCCAATTTATTGTTCAATAAATGTAGCCTGACCCTTTTTAGGTCCTAAATTCATAGCGACCTTCAGGTCGTTACGTTGGCTTATTAAGTGAAAGGTACCAATTTCTTGACACGATTATGCTGGGACAATGCTATTTTTAGCGATTTGGCTTTATTTGTATTCAAAGTGGCTTTAATTTTGTCTTAATCTTATAACAATCTACCAGCCTGTAACGTAACCGAGGAAAATGACTAATACAAACACAAATATGTCTGTCATGTTCACAAATGTTTGTACAACCTGGGGATCGAATCTAAAAGTCTTGGTGTAGAAACCGAACGCGACAATTATTACACCAGATGGGTCGTCTAATAAAGTACTATAAAATATGCCGACATATTTTATAGTACTACCATAACGAACATCACTAGCCGGACGTGACATAACATGTTTTCTCACATAAAATTACGGATTACAGTGCGCAAACTGTGCACTGTACAATCAACAACAGGGTAAAGATTAATCCAGAGCAAGCTGAGCGCGCGCTCTTTAAACATTCCTATAAACAAGAGATCCCATTAAACTGGTCTTTATTTGCAGTTGTACGTACTATAATTTGGCGCGAGTGTCGCGTCACAGCAGAACTTGGACTATAAATATTCCGTAATCGAGTTTGTTTGGTGCGAGTTCTGCCATCTTGCATTTGTTATGATAGTCTTTATTGTATTTTTAATGTATGTTTTACACATTATCTCATGGTACAGATGGTTGGTAATTACACTGTAGAAGTTGTATCTTTTTGTGATATAACTAATTACAAAGCAATCTTTTTGTATGTATCGCTTAAAACTCACTAAAGTTGTCACTTAAACACACTATAAAAAGTCACAAAGGTTCACAATATATTTGCTGACTTATGATATGGACATGAAAGTGTAAAATCACGGTATTAAGATATTTTGCTGGCAGTCCCACCTTTTAGCCCGAATTATATTATTCGAAACATTACCATCATCAGGACAGGGATATCGGGCTCAAAACGGGAGAGACCCGTAGGCCCAACAAGGGGCTGCGATATGTTACTGCACAGCCATAGGGAGATTGGACCTCAAACCCTGCACTCGTTGCGGATTGGTGCGAGTATCGGCGTTCCCGACTACAAGCCTAAGTAAGATAACCTCGACGGCTCAACACACCCTTCGCACACAGAATCATATTTATTTATAATCATATGATTTATCCTGCAGTGCCCTAATTCGACTGGAAATAACGTTAAATAAATAAATAACCTGTTAACGGAAAAGTGATAATTTTGCCGCGTGATTCAAACCCACCACCAATCACGAAGCGAGCGTAGCCCAATGCTGTGAACACTAGACAACGGGGGCAGTTTGATCCATAGATTTCAAATTGTAACGTGCTTGCCATATCCATGGTTAGAAGCAGTCTAAGGCCAGTATTCTGAGACGAGATTTGAGCGTTGATCTCTACTTAAATAGAGTTAAAAGGGATAGCGCTCTATACGATCATAGCGCTATCCTTTGCTAATTCAATTTAAGTAAAAATTTAATTTGATTCTCGTTCTAGAATACGGACGTTAGTCCACTTAGACTTAAAATAGTAAGCCCATAAGTGAGCGACTGCATTACGTGCATAAAAGCTTACTTGAAAATAAAATTAAAACAATTAAATTCTGATATATTTTATTGAACAGATGGACCCCGAAGTACTAGAGCTTCCCCCGGTTGCAGAATTATCTCACCAAGCTGTATTATGTCCCTGAAACAAGTTTTGCTATTACTGTATATTCATGTATGTCTGTATGTCTATATTAATTAATTTGTTTTTATTGATACTGATTATAATCTTTTTAATAATTTGATTTTTATTTCCTATTATCTGAATTTCAATAGGTGAATAATTTATGAACAGAATCGATATTATTGCGACGCCCTTTCAGGATCCATAATATGTTGTAAATCCAACCATGAGAGAATTTAGGAAACACATACGAGTATATTAGTATGACAAAGAAATATATAATACATCATAAAATTATGCTGGCAGGTTATATAAGCTAGATTTTATTCGATTGTGATAAGATACTCTATATTGGCGTGGAAGAAATGACGTTATTTATTACTAATTTTAAATCAGGGATCGATCATAAAGATTTTTATTTACTAAGAAAATAAACGCGTTCGCTGATGAACATGATGACCTGATAATATTATACATGCAATCACAGATAAGATAATATATACCATAGGCAATTGATGAGTAATTTTATTAACAAGCAGATGTTAATTGGGACATAATTGTTTTTTCTTAACTTATCCATGGCAAATACATATCCCAACTGCAGAAGCCTTGAGAATAAATCCTGCTGAGAACTGTTCTTTTGCTAAGTAGAATACGAAGTAATATGGTTATCGTTTGTGCTGTCGCACAAAGACAGTAAAAATACTAAACTAAAAACAAAAATGTTTTACTGACGAAAGGCTGTGAAAATAATCGATCAATTGTTTATAACACGTACACCTTGAAGTCATTGAAGATCTACGAGTAAGTTTAAGGTTTAATGCAGTTTCTTTGAATTGTTTACTCAACTTACTTGTTAACTCTCGAGGAATGAACACTTGCAGTGTAAACGGTCATTGAACCCTTAAGCATCTCAACTCTGCGAAGATCAGCAGTATCTGCCACTGACCCCACGTTGAACACCATGGCATAAGTATCATAGGTGACCAGGTATCGGACGAGGATGAGAATATTTTTGGTCAAGGCTTCGACGTAGTGTCGACCATGAGATATTGATTTCTCAGTCCTTCGGATTTTGGATACAGCCTGGTAAAACTATAATTAGAAAAATACAGTTTATGTTTATTTCAGTGACAAACTTTTATATCATCATCAATTCAGTCTATGTCCACTACTGAACGAAGGCCTTCCCTAAAGATTTCCTATTTGTTAGAAAAGAATTAGTTGAAAATCAGTCATTATCATCATAAACAAATATAAGATTTATTGAATGATTTCAAATTGGGCAATTTAGTTTGTTATCGGAAGATTAGAACACAACTGTCATCATGCCTATTCTCCACACAGGTGTAGTAAGATACAGGTATAAACAACAAAACATACAGAAGTAAACTTTCAGAACAAATACACAAAATAATAATAAAAAACATTGAAACTAATATAGTACAAAATCTAATTTTGATACTTGTAAATAAAAACTCCTGAGTGGTTTTTGTGCGTGTAACAACACATTATTATTAGGTTTCAACACAACATTAGAATCAAACCTTATAATGGCTTCTATCCGCCAACTTTTGCGCCTTTAAGTTAGTCATAATATAATCCTGATCAACTGGAAGCCAAGTGGAGGTGTTGGTTGAGAAACCTGCACTTATCGTAGCGTCCCAATGGTATGGGGTCCTGGCAGGATCTCTAGAATAATCCAGATAGTTTTCTTCGTTGCCTCGGTTGATAGCTCTTACGTCTTTTGTGTCTTCCCAGCTGACGTGTCCATCTTTCATTCCAATTTCTTCACCTTGGTAAGTAATTGATACTCCGGGTAAAAGCAAGTTGAGAGCATTTAAACCGTCCACTATGTTTTGCCTAAATCTTGACGGCATTCTCTTTTGATCATGATTACCAAACTGAAATTTATTAAAAACTGTTAAAAAATAATTAACATTTTTTTTGCACCAATTTCATGATAGCAGTTATTATAAATATTTGCATTGAAAGTTATATTTCTAAAAGAAAAATGTTTTGATTCAAAACGAAATGAAAATACTTGATCATTGAACATTGGTTTCTTTTCAAAGTGCAGTTCTGAAAACTTAAAAGACAATACTACGTCATGAAAATCTTGCATACCACCCAGTTAGCGACGTTTCCATAAGGCATATAGGTAAGCCACCGACTAATGACGTAAGCAAAATCTCGCGCATTGGACTTCCCATTAAGGTGTGTGATGAAGTCGAAGTTGAAGGGGAAGTGGACACCATTGCGGCCACGCTCATTACCGTAGTACAACATCGTCGCAGTCATGTTAGCATAAACTTCAGCAAGCATTATTCTAAAAATGATGAACACACTCTTTAAGAATTTAAAAAAAAACCTTATTTTATATAATTTCATCTGCGTGAGAGGTTTTCATTAATATTTTTTCCGCTTAGTACAAGCTAGTTATTTGACATCATAATCCAGAAACTACCTAAGATTTAACAAACCATAAGATGTTAAGCTTAAGATTGTTTTAAAACACGAAGTTTTTGGTAGAATTCATTTTGTTATTGTAACTTATACTAATATAAGTTTCCTCTCCTTCTAAAGTAACATAGATTCGCTTTGATGTTAAATTTGACTATACTTTTTAATCTTACTTGGCATCTGTACCTAACTCCTTTTGTAGTTTGTCGGCAAAATCTCTCCATTCATAAACAATATCGTATATTTCGAACAGATCTCTGATGTGAATCTGAGTCGTATAACCAGGTTGGTCAGGTGTTAGGAACATATTTCCACTGAGCGGCTCATCAGGGTATACCCCTTGAGCATCTGGTCTTGTCTCAAACAGACGTGGAATTGCATCCAGTCTAAATCCATCTGCTCCTTTGACGATCCAAAAACGCATGACATCCAACATTTCCTGACGTACTGCTGGTTCTCTAAAATTGAAATCGGCTTGTTCTTTCGCGAATTGGTGAAGATAATACTGCTGGCGGATTTCGCTCCATTCCCATATGCTTCCACCGAATTCACTGATCTAAAAATGCAAGGTGGAAATGATATATACCCACAATAGTAAAAGCTTCCTATGAAGGGATAAACTTCGTCTTGCTGTAGTATGTTTTCAGCTGTACAGGTTTCAATGCTTTTTAGAATGGTTAAATGTACTAAATGAGATACATCTCGAAAGAAAACCTTATGAAATAGGATTTTAATGGATATCAAATGCAAGGAATGGTGGTACGCGTAATCATTTGCTACTTACCCAATTAGATGGGACGAGTCTTTCGGTCGAATTAGCAGGACTAGATCGTGGGTTAGCCCACACGAAATAATTTTCATAACCGGCTTCTCTTCGCTCTGATTTAATAAAATATTCTGATTCCGTGCTGGCATGATTAGGCACATAGTCTAGTAAAACTTTTATACCTGTATGTAAGAAAGCTAATATTAACACCAATACTGTTACCAAAGATTTTGAATATATATCCAGACACACCATGTTAAGCAAAGAAGCTTATTAAAATTATACAAACCTAAATAAATTGCAGTTATTATTAAATTAAGTGAACAATAGCTTAATGTCTAAAACAGCAAGTAAGCAACAAAACTGAGACTATTACTCTTCATACTTATGTACACTTAACTAATTTGATGAATTCAAAAACATTTCTCTATTTTAACATAATGAATAATAATTTAAGTTTGATTGTATTTTCCAGTAGTTTTTTACCAAGCGTGTGTGCCTTTTGAACTAACTCTTCAAAATCTGCCATAGTTCCATACTCGGGTTGGATGTTATAAAAGTCACTGATATCGTATCCGAAATCTACCATTGGTGAGACGAAGATAGGAGACATCCAGATGGCGCCAACGCCCATCTCCACGAAATGTTCCAACTTGCTCGTTATGCCTGATTAAAAGTTTTTCACAAATTCTAAGTTTGCAATTAGTACATTTCCTTATAAGAAAGATGAATGTTGAAAGCTTATTAAAAATCTTTTTGCCCAAGGTGTATCCGCAGGGTACATAATTAAAACAAAGTCCCTAATATAAATGTAAATTTCCATTAAAAAGAAAAAAAATCTAATCACAACGCCATGATTATAGAGTCTAAAACAAAAAGAACTGAATAAATTATAATTTCATCCTCGTAATTTTAATTTAAAGTTCATAAATAAAGACTGTTTATAATGCGGCAAGATTTACCTTTTAAATCTCCAATACCGTCTCCATCGCTGTCCATAAAAGATCTCGGGTAGATTTGGTAGATAATTGTATGCTCCCACCAGTCTAGATCTTTGAGTTCAGGTGGTGGCGGTACTCTACAACCAGGGGTAGTAGAACCAGCTACTATTTCTAATATTGCTATTGTTCCTAGTCCAATCCCCAACATCTTACACAAAGATATCTGTTGTTTTTTATTTCCTTTTCTTTAATTATTTAACAAAAAAGTGTTTTATCTTATTTCAAAAGAAGCTGGTCGTTCAGATTTGTGGTTTACCTAAATATAAAAAATATGTAATTGATTAAGTTTTAAGACATCATCCTCTCTAGTGGATCAAGTATCACTGCCACCTCAAGATAAGTTTCCTCTGAGATACTCTACTCATAACTAATATCGTTGAAACATTTTAAAATTTAAAACCAATTGGTAATACAAACATTATAACTAACCTTAAACTAGTATTAAGGGAGTCAACTCAGCTTGCGTTCACACAGTACAATGAGTGATATTTAAAAAACATCACATTAAAAGGTATTGCACTGAATTTAAACAGTTAACGCACTAATCTTATTTTAGTATCTAGAATTGCAATGCTTATTTTCAGGTGCATTGCAACGCTGATAATATTTATCTGATGTATGCCATTGTAACAATAACCTGATTTAGATAGAAAATCAATGAAATAAATCAAATCAACAAAATAAATCAAGACAATCATGCGATTGTCTTGACCATCTGCTTTCATAAACAAAACGCAGTTTTCCATATCACAATTTGAATATCGATTTATTTAAGATTAAACATAGCTATTTACCGTTATGTAACCCAATATCGATATACGAGGTAATACTCCGTCATTCCAAGGAAACTCAGGGTAGGCTTTCCCATTTACTTTTATACTCGACCGGAGCACTGGCTATCACTAATAAGATCAATATCTGTGTATACGACCCGGCTTAATATAAATACCAGCTTCAATTATGCTACCTTTTCCTTTCAGGAATTGTATCCGCAATATATAGTTTTGACATTCCGGTAAGCGGAAAATATTACATAGGTTTGTAAATTTACAAAAACAATATTAATAGTTGCGATAACTGGGAAGATTTAGTGTAAAGATCAAATAGAAAAGTAGGTATTATTAAACAATTATTAGTAGATTAAGTCTCAGTCTTACAATATGACTGTTTCATTTCTATGGTTTCCCGCGTACAATGCAATCAAGAGATATTAGTGACGAGACATCACTCTTCAATTGATTAGGGATGGGTAGCGTTAGTTGATTATTTTCCGTCTAACACTACTATTTCTTGCACTCGTTTAAACATCCGTGGATCTTGGATTCCAACACGAGCCTCAGCCACTTGCCAACAGTGTGGTGTTTGCAGGTGACAGGATCCCTCTCGACTTGATCTATCCACCACACCAGGAACGACCCACGTCACAAGATAAGCTTGCTTCATAACCCGTTCCGACTCCATTCTATAGACAGTCATCTAAGCCAGCGTACTTAGCAGACATCGTATCGATCGTCCATCATGTCAATTTTGGCTACACGTGTTTCAGACTTAAGATTTTAAGTTTTATTGGAAATGGTCGATGATTTTATGTGGTTTCTCTGTAATCAAGAGTCACAGTTGTAACCCTCATCCCACAAATATATCTAAAGTACTAATGAAATATGAATGTTGTCAAATTGCAGTTTCCATCAGCCCAATCCGCAACTCACTTAGTGGTTTTTAATCACCTCTCGCAATCCACGTTGAGTGCCAATCCATCAAGTGTTCATTTCATTAATTCGCCCCAAACGCGGGATGCTGTGGTCGTGGGACGTTGTCGCCCTTTTTATTGCCTGTTAATTAATCACGATACCGGTTCGTCACCCGGGATGAGGGTTGCGATCTCTGGACGAGTTGGTGGTATACATAGGCCTTTATGAGTAAAGAAATATTTACAATATTGAAACAGCCCCAAGAAAGCTCATTTACTCCGCTTACGCGTGACACGCGTATCAAAAATGCTTTTGCCGATTATATCATTGAATTATATTGTTAATTGTGTGTGTTCAAATCAGCTTCTTTACGTGAGTCTTGTTGCAGAACCGAAAGTTAATTTTGTCAGCAAAAATGGAGAAAATCTACCATGGATGTACCAAAATCAATCAAAAAGTTGATTCAACTGAGAAAACTCCTGCCAGAAACTCAGTAGTTATTACTCGTAAATAGATTTTTTAATCAAAAACCTACACTACTAAAAATTAATCATCTAGAGTGTAAAAGCCTTTGCCTAAAAGACTTCATTATCAGCTCATTAAACGTCCCCACCGAGGGGCATGAGCCTACCCGTATAGAGTGATTAGGCCTTAGTCGTCCACGCGGGCCCAGTGCGGATTGGACGACTTCACACACAACCTTCGAATCTCTTCGCAGGCGTGCATGAAGGTTTTTTCACGATGTTTTCCTACACCGTAAGAGCGTCGGATAACGTGCATATATTTTTAAAAATTCGAAAACAGTCCACACCATTGAGCCGCCGATGGTGTGGACATAGAATACACAAATTAAAAAATTAAATAATAGACTTGCTTTAACTTTAATTTGTATATTCTAGCGAACTTTGTAGATTTTATTGAATTATATTTATTTGTCCATACACGATATTCAGTTTGCTTCGTCTTTGTTTTTGTACAGCAAGTATGGCATTTATTCATTTAAAACTATGTTAATAACAGTTTATCGTAGACTTGGAAATCAGAAATTCATACATGACGATATATTTTACCATGTTTTTGTGACTGCAACTGATGAACTGGGTGAGCCCAGTTTGTAGAAACCCGTGAAAAGTACTCTGTAACGTTACGGGAGAGATTAATGTTCCCATTTCGTCTATGTGAAAGGCGACATCCTTCTGCAGGAGTGGTTTCGCACTTTCCTTTTAGGGTAACATCTTTGGACGCTTAGAATGGAGATTTATTTCAATCAAGTTTAGAAACTTTTCACACCAAGATTTTTAGGTGAAACCTTTAGTATACGGGATAAAGTATATCTTTTTCAACTTTAGGCAGTTTTATGGTCTAATAACCTGTGCAATTACTTAATTACCTTAAATGTTTTTTCACGACCCATGTGGTGTAATGGTCGAGACGTCGGCTGCTACGCCAAGGGTTCCGGGTTCGATCCCCGGGTAGAACAAACATTTGTGTGCATGAACATGTCTCTTTGGAATGGTCTGGGTGTTTTCTATGTTTAATATGTATGTACTTACAAAAAAAATGTATATGAGTATGTTTAGTACCCATAATACAGGCTTCACGCGTAATTTGGGGTTAGATGATGTGTGCATGTCAGTGGATATTTTATTATTTAATCCAATAACTTTAAGCGCTGATTAGAATACGTTTGTCATCCGCCATTCTCTTCCCGCGGGTGTTATATGAGCAGGCTCAGGAAAAAAAATAAGAAGAGAACGGTAACGCTCTTTAATCCAACCTAACGTTTGAATGGTACTGCTATCGCTAACTCGTCCGTCTAACATGGGGATTATAGGAAAACACTCGAATGTCCTGGTCAAGGGTCTATCATTGGATTTTCATGAGTTATTAAAGAAGTAGAAAAATCGTCGGTGGCTCAATGGTGTGGACTGTTGCCTTCCTACCGGGAGGGCGCAGGTTCAAATTCCACCACGTGCAAATGTGTTTTCGAATTTTCGAAATTATGTGTACGTTATCCGATGCGCTTACGGTGAAGGAAAACATCGTGAGGAAACCTGCGCAGTCCTGCGAAGAGATTCAAAGGTTGTGCGTGAAGTCGGCCAATCCGCACTAGACCCGCGTGGACGACTAAGGCCTATACAAACTTTACGGGTAGGCTCGTGCCCCTCTGTGCAGACGTTTAATGAACTGATGATGATGATATTGCCTTGAGTAAAAAGTTCCAAGGTTCCTTTGAAACCTAAGCAACTACCGTCTTTAATTAGGCGGCGGGCTAGGTACTGAGTTGTTTAAGAGAGGGATTTTCCTGCAGCACCAGATGGCGTTTCGTGAAACAGGTGTGTTTTGTTAGAGGTCACTGTATCCAGTTGAACTCCTAAACCTTTATTTTAGTGTTAGGGGACAAACAAAACAATTCAATTAATGACTCTTTATTTTGATATTTCATTACTTAACGTGACAGAATTTCAACAAATATTTATTAACATTAAAAAGACAAATAATTTTAAATGAATCAATATAATAACTTACAATAGTACCTTATTTAAAAACACTATGTAAATTTAATCTATGTTTCAAACTTAGAAAAATATCACATTTTATGTATACAATATTTTGTACAATAAATAAACCTAGTAATTTATCTAAAAATGCGTTCTAATTTGTGACAGGCACTGATCTCAAAACCAAGGCTTCACCTGCACTTAAAGTCAGTTCATTGCTGTCGATGATGTCCCTGAAAAGAAAGAAACTTTTAAGTTTCCACTATATACAATTCATTATGTGATAAATAGCCATGTACTAATGTGTTTTCGAATGTACGTTGTCCGACGCTCCTACGGTGAATTAAAACACCGTAAGGAAACCTGCGCACGCCTGCGATGAAGTTCCAAGTTTGTGCATGAAGTCGGTCAATCTGCACTGGGCCCGCGTGGACGACTAAAGTCTAAAACACCCTTTACGGGTGGGCTCGTACCCCTCGGTCGGGACGTTTATTGTGCTGATGATGAGCTACGAAACTTATTATAAGATCGATACAAAACTTCTGTCGTTCTCTCTTCAAGCTATTGCAGTTATCTGCTGGACATACGTGTCTCCCAATTTAGGTCAGATACTAGATAAAATTACAATTCTATTTCGCTACTGAGTTCTTCATAAAAAAGCGAATCGTATGCGATATCGTTGCAATAATTGAACTTGTCTTTTTTTATAAATAAGTCCACCTTAATGACTTTTAATTATCAGTCGGAAGCTTAGAGCATCCAAAAGCTACCTGCTCATTTCCTAAGTCATGCGTCCATTTTGTTTCTCGTAACGTGTAGCTATTCCATATTAAGGTATATTAAAAGCTAAATTTTCTTTTTCAGAAAACTTTATACTTCATCCACATAAACAGGCTGTAAAAGCAACAACTTGTGTGATCATGATAGTGTTATGACATCATAATTTCGTTGGCTACCCTTAATTACTTGAAAGACAAGAACTTGTTGTGCAAATATTTGTGTCACTGATGGATTTCGGTGGACTTTTCACGCCTTTAAAAGTGTTTATGTTTTAAATAGTGTATTTGTTTGGTTAAAATTAATAGCATTTCCATATTTACGTAGAAAACAAAAAAAATATTTTTTGATTACACATTAAATTCGCTTAATATTAATTGAATTATGTGTAAGAATTATTACAATTATCTTAAAAGATTCGCAGGTTTTTTCCAACCTACTGATCCATTCAATCGGATTAATCAAATTCAGACCTGTTAATTCACATCTAATAGAAGTAGTACCTCCTTATATAAGGTATAAAATAAAAAAAATAACGAACTTACCCAGAAACTCTTGAAGAATGTATACTAGAGACGTAGACAGTAGCTGGCAGCTTTAGGTGAGGGACCCTTGACAGTGAGAAGGTGTCTGGCCGCTCGCCCACGTTGAATAGCAGCACAAAGGTATCGAAGGTACGGAGACTCCTCACGATGTAGAACGTGTGGTCAGTCAGCGCTCTTATATCGTATTCTCCATGAGAAAGAGTCTTCTCTTTCCTCAGAGCTGTAAGGGCTTGGTAGACCTGTAATTGATACAATTGTTGTTCACTAGTCGTCTATCGATTATATTATTACTGTCAAAATATTCAGTACCGATGCTCTGGTTACGGTGGCGGGTGGCAGATGGTTGCTTCTAAGGATCGGTGCACGTGGAAATCATTAAAGGGGTAATGGTGATGATGAAATTACCTAGCTTTCGTTCTTAACTTTGACCTCTTGTGTATGGACCGATGACCTGGTCCAGGTGATGGGTGGATATCAACTACTAGGGATCGATGGGCGTGGAAATCTTCAGAGGAGTAATGATAATAAAAAATACATAGCTTCTTTACCTTGTAATGACTCCTTGCGTCTTCTTTCTGCTTTTTGAGATTGATCTCCTCATAATCTTCGGCAACTGGTAACCATGTTTTGTTGCTGGTAGAGAAACCAGCACTTACAGAGTCGTCCCAATGGTATGGCGTTCTTGCCGGATCTCTAGAGTACAGGAGGTAGGTCTCATTGTCCCCCCGGTTCAGGGCCTCGACGTCGACTGTGTCTTCCCAGCTGACGTAGCCATCGCGCAGACCGATTTCTTCGCCTTGGTATGTGACAGCAACTCCTGGAAGGAGCATGTTGACAGCGTTCAGGCCGTCCACCATGTCGTGGCGGAATCTGGTAGGCATTCGGTTGTTGTCGTGGTTACCGAACTGGAAATGGCAATTACAAAGGAATGAGTCTAACAAGTTACTAAGAAATTAGGTCCTCTAAAAGCATGATATGTGTTATTAGAAAATTTCAAGGTATTGTTTCTCCAACTGCATATTTGAAATCAAACAAAAAATAGATAGATCTTACAGACCCTTTGTATAGACAAACAATAAAGAATTGAATTGATTAAGTTCAAACTTGGATACTTACCACCCAATTAGGCACAGCTTGATACGGCATATAAGTGAGCCACCTCAGGATAATGTACACAAAGTCCCGGGCTGTAGATTTTGCAGATAGATCCGTTATGAAGTCAAAATTGAAGGGGAAGTGGGCACCAGTCGTTCCGTTCTCATTCCCATAGTACAGCATCGTCATGGAGACGTTAGCGTATCCTTCGGAGAATAGGACCCTAGAAATGTAAAGCCATGTAAATTATCTACCATCATAGGAGATAAGGGTTCCAGGCTAAAAGGCTTTGACCCTGGAGGTATTAAAAGACTGGATACTAATATTTAGAATCTATGGCATTAAAAGATTGGATACTAAGATTTAGGATCTGTGGATAATGCTTTAGTTACAGATATGTTTGCCAATATGCTTGCATGATTAAGAAACAAAAAAATATGTAAGCATGTTTCAATAGACACTAAACAAGAAATTTGTTATTACAAAAATATCAGGGAATTCCAGAAATTTTAATCACAGTTGAAAGTGTTATTCAAAGAAATAAAATAAACTTCGGAATTGGTCCCAACGAGTGTAGTATTATTATAATTAAAACAATTTTCTTCATTCTTACCTGGTAATTCCTTTCTTCTCCGCGTTATACTGGTCAATAAAATCCCTCCACTCATAAACCACGTCGTACAACTCGATAAGGTCTTTTGTATACAAAGGTATGGTATATCCGAGCTGATGGGACTCAAACTCAGCCAGTCCGCTAAGAGGGTCGTCAGGATATCTACCGCCATGATCTGCTGGGTCTGCTTCCATGAGATATGGAAGAGCGTCTACTCGGAATCCATCAGCACCCTTGGAAAAGATATTAAAAAATGAAAATTCGGTATACATGCTAGCCGTAAATACTCCCGATGCACATTACACAAGGAACACGTCTGTGTCTCTCTCTGTATGTTTTTATATAGATCCAAATTTTATGTTAGCGACATAATATTGTAAAAATATTTTTTATGACACCAAGCAGAATCCAAAAGTTACCTTATCGAGCCAGAACCTCATGATGTTAACCATCTCATCTTTGACCGCCTGGTTACGGAAGTTGAAGTCAGCTTGCGCCACTGCGAACTGGTGCAAGTAATACTGCTGCCGCTCTTCGTTCCATTCCCAGGCTGAACCGCCAAATTGGCTTACCTGGTAATAAAAAAAACGAATTATTCACGAGCCCTGATAAAATTCTTCAGATAAACCGACACAATAATAATACGTACCCAGTTCGATGGCGGCAGTCTATTGCTAGAGTTGTTAGGGTCTACCCACAGAGGATCTGCCCACATGAAGAAGTCCTTGTAAGTTGGGTTGCCAGCCACAGACTGGTTAAAGTACATCGCTTCGGTACTTGCGTGATTGGGCACGAAGTCCAGGAGTACTCTGATACCTAATACGATGGAATTGAGATTTTAAACAAGGTTGTAATTTGAATATCTCGTTTAATAGTTATGATACATGTAGCAAGCTCAGAAAAACCTTCATACTTTTGGCACTTCGTTCATCTAATTCTAATAAACTAGCGAACTCACCCAACTCATGCGCCTTTTCTAGAAGCCTCTCAAAATCTTCCATAGTCCCGTACTCGTGGTGGATGTTGTAGAAGTCACTGATGTCGTACCCAAAGTCGACCATAGGTGAAGTGAAGATGGGTGACATCCAAATCGCGTCAACGCCCGCATCCACAAAATGCTCCAGCTCGCTGTAAATTCCTGTGATAAGAATTCTAATATTAATACTATAATTATTATAACCCATAACCACAGATTTCCCAATACAGGAGATAGGGCAAGCGGCGTTTTTAAGTGCGACAAATGTAAGCTCAACGAGCATACACAGGCTGCCAGTTTACGCTCTGTGAGACGAGTCAAGACGCACGAATATTAGAAGAAATTACTGTTTTTTCCCAAAATGCCATCCTGTGCAATTGTAACATGCCATCATCGCAAGGAATCAGTAAATTTACCAAGTAATAGAATAACTTTTCACAGGTAAGAACCGAAAAGAAATTGCGACACTGGGACTGCCTATAAACTTGGCGGCTTGTCCAGTCTAATTGTATTATTTGATGTCTGTGCCCATAACAGTAAACCTGAGGTAAGACCTAAGCTTAGTAAAGCATTTAACCCCTTGACCGCCAACGACGCTTTAAACTTCACAAAAAATAGATTTTCTATTGTGGCCGGATTCCTGAAGGTCAACGATTGACTACGCCTGGCTAGCGCAGTACTTTTTTTATTTAGGTACTGAGAGAGAGAGCGCTTCTACTCCTTCTCTGTTTAATCATGTGTCCCCGCGGAAGGAGTATGAATGGTGACAATAGTATTCTAGTCTGTTGTCACTATATGAAGTGGCAGTGGGCTGGTTACGTATGTCGCAGAATCCATGGCCGTTGGAGCAGACGAGTTCTGGAGTGGATACCGTCTCGGCAAGCGTAGCGTAGGACGCCCTCCGGCCCGCTGGACCGACGACTTGCGAAAGGTCGCTGATGGAGGCTGGATGAGAAAAGCGGACGATCGGGATATCTGGCGCAAAATGGTGGAGACCTTTGTCTAGCAGTGAACTGCGATAAGTTGAATAGAGGTTAAGATCACCGAAATATTGATTTCGAATTACTTAAGTAAATTGCTATGTACCATAACAGTTATTTATCAATCACGGAAGCGTCATAAAAATTACAACAGTGATAAAACTATTTTGAAGATATAAAAGTGAAATCACGTAAACAGATTTTTCATTTTATCATTTAAAGGGTCACGTGAAACCATTTGTACAATAGTATAATTTAAAACGTATCCGGATTCGTAAATAATAAATCTAGCTAACTTACGAAAGTAAATCAATGGTATGAAATTTTTAGCGAACTAGAATTATATATTATATTTTACACGTATTAGTTATTATTTAGCGCCAAAAACAAGATCCTTGAAAGCTTTCATCAAATTATATTACCAAATCTAATTTTAAGCGAAACAATCTCAAGAGACTCCGTAAGCTTAAATCCCCAACCTCTCGACTAACCTAAGAGTCTCAATTCATAGAATTTTGCCTGAATATAACATGTAAAAGGATCTAATGAAATAAGCGCCTAAGAGGCTGACGAAATTGCCTTTAAATATGCGGTTAGGTGCTAGTTCGCTGAGTGAATATACTGTAATGAGATTGAGTGGGAGTGTCTCATGTTCCGTAGCCTTTCGCGTAAATGTGCCAACGTCTTTATATATTTTGCACAACGCATCTGCATGTAAGACTTTACGAAGCATACAGAGTTAGTCTTGAGAATGCTTTGACGCACGATTTCAGAGTAAAAATTCCGCGGAGATTTTGCGAAATTAGATTCCTGTTAAGCTTGTTATTAAGAGGTTTGGGTAATGTGTTTTACGCATGCTAGAGGGTTTTGTGTAATATGTTAATGATACTGAGTGATCGAAGGAGCTACTTTCAGTCAAAAGAAATTATTATTAATCTTTTTTTTTTATTCAACACAATGAGAGATATTGAAACGTTAATTGCATATTAAGCCTTTCAGTGCACCATTATTTAGTGAATGTTTAAAATATATAATATGGCGGTAATATGTCAGATATTTTAAATATTATTCTAAACCTAAGCTACTAACCTTAGGTTTTTTAATGTCGAGAAATAACTCAAACATTATACAAGTCTTATTACAATGTAATTTAGGGACGACCCATTTGGTGTTGCGGTTGAAAGGTCGACTGCAACATCAAGAGTTCCGGGTTCGATCCCCGGGCAGTACAAACATTTGTGTGCATGAACATGTCTGTTTGTAATGGTCTGGGTGTTTTCTATGTATAATATGTATATATTTACAAAAAAAAATGTATATAAGTATATTTATCCGTTGTTTAGTACCCATAATACAGGCTTCACGCTTAACTTCGGACTAGATGGCGCTGTGTAAATGTCAGTGGATATTAATTATTATTAATTTAACATTTATATATTTGTTTCTTGCTGACGAATGGTTTTGTAATTTTCGTTATTGGTCGATTAGGTTTCTTCTATTCGTTGTTTGATAATTTATTAATGAGTTACTTTTTAAAATCACAATGTGATTATACAATTATATTTATTACTTGTCTTTTTGGTACATCAGACGGAATATTAAAAACTAGAAATATCCAAACAAACACGACCAGGGGGTTTACCGCCGTCTCTTAAAACGGAATAACAATAATATTACTTCGCCTTTTCTAGTACAAAAATGCTGACATATCATTAAAGTAATACTGTTTTAATAGATGGCGGTGGCCCCCCTGAACTATCATCAAAACCTTGCAACACACGTGAGCAATAATGATGTCAAAATGGCCGATTATATACATAATTTGTCGACTTCCTGAGTACACATAACGACAACCGCTAATCGTTGTACGCGTTTGTAATAATCATAAGTGCTATATTTTGAAAAGCCTTCAGAATATTTCCCAAAAAATCAGCGTACTTTATCCAATACTAGCGACTCGCCCCGGCTACGCACAGGTGTAATGCTGACAGAAGACACGTTCCCGCCTCCCCAAACCGCCGCAGACCGCAAAAATAACTATTTAATGAGTCCTATTATGCACATGCACGTTCTTCTTTAACCACTTTATATTGAAAAAACCGCACCAAAATCCGATACGTAGTCATAAAGATTCAATACATAGGGATATACTTAGGGACAGAAAAAGTGACTTTGTTTTATACAATTTAGTGGCTTAATATAATACCTAAGTTTACGTTTCGAATATCTCACCATTAAGATCCCCAATGCCATCCCCATCACTATCTTTGAAGGATCGAGGGTAAATCTGGTACAGAACACAGTGCTTCCACCAGTCCAAGTCGATGATTTCTGGAGGTTCTGGTACCGACTCCTGAGATGCTACAACAGCCCAGGTGACACTGCCTGGAAGAAAAAATACGGTGTAATTACAGTACATATAACATATTTTTCCCACAATGAAACGTGGCTTTTGTGGTAAACTAGGATGTCAGTTATCAGTCCATATCAAATTGTATTATTTTTTTTTTAATTAATAGTGTACAGGACGGTCAGGACGCTCACCTGATGGTAAGTGATGACCATGACAGAGCGGTATTGAATGAGACCAACAACTGATAGATAATTATTATTCTCCGTCAATGCTACACTGCGTCCGACACTAAAGACGACAGATGTTAGGTCTCTTGTACCCAGTAATTTCACTAGCTACAGTACCCTTATCCCAATACACAAAAGTGCATAACACTCCTGTTTCACGAGACGATATCTAGCACATCGGTGATACCTACCTAGACGACTCAGTACCGATACCACCTAGTAAAAAGCAGTTTCTGCCGTAAATACGAGTAAGTGAAGAAGTAACGAACATACTCATTAACTTCAGCCTTTGTGATATTAGTGTGGTTCTTGTGCTTTGCTGAATTTAGTTTGTGTACTCTCTGCCTAATTTTGGATCTAATAGGACACTATCTGAAATAGTACTTATTTAGGTACTTGATCTCACTCTAAATCTAGATGTTTATTTCACACTTATCGTATCAAGCTATCATTCTTTGGGATGAAAGGAATGATTGCTTCCTATGTTTCCCCTATTACTAAAGATCCTGGAAAAGGGATTGTGCAGCTGCCAACTTCATAGTTATTTTGTAATTTGTTACGTAATCATATATGTTATGGCAAGAGAAATAGGTAAATCGGAGATACTCTAACGACGTTTTTAAGTTTAAAATATTTGGTTGATAAATACATATCCATTAAAAAAATCACGTTTTTTTTAAAAAAATAATATTTGGTCGTTCTAAGCATTTTCAAAATTAAATGTTCCTCACCAATCACCACTCCCAGCCCCACCAGAACTGCAAGAGCGATGCCCACTATCTTCAACGAAGGCATTGCGACTGGCTCTAAAGTGCGCGTGCGCCGGTGCGCGCTATATAATCTGTTTACATCTATTCGATAATTATAATCACTCTTTGCGTGGTGTTTATTTATTTATCATATACGATTTTTGATTATCTGGGGTGACATCTGTAAGGTGTTTAGCCATCCTGTCGTCTTATCAGTTTACTGGCTGATTTATAACTTTATGCCAATTTTAAATATATAATAATTTCGTAGAGCGTCGGTGGTTCATTGGTGTGGTCTGTTACCTTCTGATCTAGAGGATGCAGGATCAATCAAACCAAACCATGCACCTATGAATTTTAAATATTGAGTAATTTTAGTACGTATATCAGACGCTCTTATGATGAAGGAAAACATCGTGAGAAAAACGCGCACACCTGCGAAGAGATTCAAAGGTTTTGCGTGAAGTCGACCAATGCGCACTGGGTCCGCGTGGACGACTAAGGCCTATATACCCTTTACGGGTAGGCTTGTGCCCCTCGGTGAGCTGATGATGATAGTAGATGTATTCTGTTCCAACTTCCTATTTGATTTTAATTTGAGATAAATTTTAATGAATATTTCATATATTTGATAGTATAAAATAACTAAAATAACACTGTAAGTATATTTCCGTTCGATTATAACTCAGGCTTTACGTCTCCGCTATTGGCCTGGGGCTCAATACAGACGCATCGCGAATTTATATACGGAGGGGTCGAAAAATTTCATATTCCAGGGCCGGTACCCGCCATCGACAGGGCTTGCCCATCGGCCCTTTTTGCCCGACGTGATTAATTAGGCCGACAGTGATTAATGCGATGCCCAGAAAAATACGGAACCAATTTCCGAGCACGAACTAAGTACAAAGTGGGTCTGCACTCGAGTGGATGAAATAACAAACATTTTAACTTGTGGACTGTTGTTGAACCGAGGTGTTTGGGAATCATCCTTTTAAGGAAGTCCGAGGGCTTAGTGGCTAGAGGTAGATAACAACCCTCAGACCTGTGGTAGATTCATTAGAAATAACTTCTTGACGATTCAAAAGTCATATAATGATTTATTTGAATAAAACTTTTTTGAGTGAAACAGTCATCATTGGATGAGTAACCAAAAAAATATTATCTTGAGTCCCTCCATATTTATAAGAACAGATCCTCGTGGGAGACGGAACAGTGTCAATCATTGGCAAAAGATGAGA
>PQWD01006852.1:40060-54590 GCA_019425675.1 Leucinodes orbonalis | reverse complement strand
GCATAGTAGACTAATCTTCTAAATATCTATAATGTTTCGTGCTTTCTTTGTAAAGGGTAGTAGGACCAATGTAAGTCTCACGCCACCATGCATAGGCTACAGCGCAATACATAAGCTCAGTAATAATGTGACATCAACATATTTTCATATAAGCCTCAAAAATTCAGGCGTCAAGTATTGGCAGTCTTTTGACTGCAGTGCTTGACGCCTTGAACTTGATCTTAATTATTCATCTCAGTTGTATTGATTGATTTGCTGAAATTACAAATTGTACCTCAATTTTTTAAAATTTATACATTTTTAAAATTGTTTAATTTTAATACTACAGTCCACATTGCATGCCGTGGCAACCTATAAGTAAGGTGACACTTAGCTTTAAGTTTGTCTCTAATTTATTGTTGCTTGTACCAGTGTTTATCTTGTTGGTTGTCCTAATAATTAAAAAAAAAATGTGCTGAAAGATTTATGATGTTTAGGCTGATGATGATGATGATGATAAGAAAACCTCACATGCATGATGTAAGTTTAGGATAGATTAGCTGTGTCCCGCATTGTAATAAGTAATTCTCCCGCAGTAAAACGTTCATATGTCTTAATTCACGGTGTCAGGTAACTTCATACTTTAAAAATCGTTCTATGCATGCCGCACAGTATTACAAAATATTATGTTATTTTTTTCTAAAATAAAAGTAGTATATGTTTTCCTTATTTCATCAGCTGCTTGTCAATATAAGTTCCGCCAAAATCGGACCAGCCGTTACAGAGATTACCCTGAACAAACCAGCTAACAATTTTTAAATGATATTTTGGTGTATGCTTCGTATATACTATAATAAGAATGTAGTGAGAAACGGTTATTTAATATTACAAACACATACTTTAATTTTCTTTATATGTGATAATAGACCGCGTCTTGGCAAGCGTAGCGTAGGACGCCCTCCGGCCCGATGGACCGACGACTTGCGAAAGGTGCTGGTGGAAGCTGGATGAGAAAGGCGGAGGACCGGGATGTCTGGCGCAAAATGGGGGAGACCTATGTCCAGCAGTGGACTGCAATAGGTTGAAGAGAGAGAGAGAGAGAGAGTGATAATAGTGGCGGTTCATGCTTAAAAGCATAAGGATATTTTCTCAATTACAATCTTGACCTCCACTACTGTGCACCTGCCAAAGCAACAGCCAAACCGCGCTCCGTTAAATTTTCAAGCAATGAATTTATTGTTAAAGCTGATTTTTTAAATTCATATTGCACGTACGAGTGGCTTCAAATCTGGTGTCACGCTTCAATAGCTATAAACAGGCCTGAAGTTTGGAATATAGCCTGCGAAATTACATATAATAAATTAAGAAGTGTTTTCAATTCGTCAATCGTTTTTTTTTTTGACGATTCATGATGATTGTTTTATGAAATATGTTAGTAAGCAATAATTCTCATAGTATTTCTATTACGATAAGTTACTTACCTTAAAGTCCGTTCAGCAGTGGATCATGGTGGACTGGTTCATAATTTAATAATTAACCATCTACTAAAAGCTTTTGTTTTTATTATGAAGTAAAAAGGACGGTCAGGACGCTCACCTGATGGTAAGTGATACGCCTGAGTATGACAGTGCGGCATTGAAGGAGACCAACAACTCATTAACAGTTATTATTCTCCATCAATGCCGCACTGCGCCGTCACCGCGACAACATAATTATGTTAGGTCTCTATACCCGGTAATTTCACTAGCTACAGTGCCCTCATCCCGAAACACAAAAGTGCATAGCACTCTTATTTGACGGGACGATATCTGGCACTGCGATAGTACCTACTTGGACGACTCAGTATCGAGACCATCAAGTAAATCCTTAAGTTATTTCTTGTATCCAAGCCTTATCTTACCCCGTAAGAAAAACAAACCATTAAAATTAACCAATAAAACGTAGGTTAAGCCTCGTTCAAATGAAGGCATAAAATTAAAAACGGCCGGGACGTCTCATTAGGTTTTCTCTGACGGGAATTAAACTGTTCCTGAGTTAATGAATGGTTTAAAACCGGGAGTTACGAATGAGAGCAAAGATCAAATTGATGCGGCATGTTGGTCTGTTTACAACATTATTTACGTTTCAGTCAATTCGAAAACTTATTCAATATCTCTTTGAGGTCTTGTGTTGTTGACGATCCGATGATCAGAAAATAAGATTTTCTCTATTTTGGAAGACACGTTTAAAAAGGGCCCAACCTAGGTGCCAGGTTAAATTATATATTGAGCACACTTCAATAAAATACATATACAATAAAACACGAGAGCACATATCATACAAATAAAAAACATCAAAGTGGAAGCAATTTCGACTTTGTATGTCGCAGTGACACAAAAGTGTCATTGCTCAGCATAAGTTCACTGAAAGTTTACCACTGATTTACAACCACAACTTTAAATCGGTTTTATTGGAGCAAGCGTAAGTGTTTTTTTAACTTAAAATTGCGACAAGTCATATATTTTAATGCATGTCGAAAAAAATAAAATATAAAACTTGGTCATTGAATAAAAAAAACAAAAATATAGCCAATTATATACACCCTATACGGGTAGACTCGTATCTTTCGGTAGAAATGTTGAATGAGCTGATGATGATTTCCAACAATCAACTGCGATAGGTCAAAGAGCCTCGTTTGCTTTTCACCTGACTGCATCACAGAAAGGTGAACTTAGGATTTTTAAGTAAAATACTTATTACCACAAATTATTGGCATAGTAGTCGGGTAATATTTTTTTTAACCTGTAAAAATTTCTCTCTACGGTAAATGGTACTCACACGCCAGGTAGGTGAACTGGCTCAGATCCTTTAAGTAAAATGCTTATTCCCATTGGCGTCGTAGTCGGGTATTAATATATTTTTTATTTTCCTTTACGGTAACAGGTACTCACACTAGATACTCCGAATGGGCAAACAGCTTTAAAAAAGGAGAGCGAAAAACGATACAAAGGTATGGAGTACTACTCATTTTATCCGTGGGGAATAACATGAAAAACATATCTATAAAAAGTCAACAAATGCCTTCTCCATTCCCCACCATTTTGCACATCTCTGGCCCTCATCAAGGGAGTTTCTATTGTATCTGTTGTAATGGACGCCGTGAAAGAAAAAAAACAAGGCATAATCAGGGCTGAATTCAAAATAATACCGCTTCGGTTAATTGTTTTAAGCAAATGAGCTGGGATTTTAAGGAAATATCTATATTGGATGCAAGCAGAATGTGGCGAAAGCTATTTCATAGACAAAAGTTCATTTATTCAATTCAGGATTCCCGTACTCGCGAATAGAGAAAAAACCTTTTTAATGAAAAGGTGTTTTATTCAAGCCTTGAAAATGTGTAATGTTACTCCTCAATATATTTATCATCAACATCAGCTCATAAAAGTCCCCACCGCGGGCAAGAGCCTACCTATAAAGGGTGATTAGTCCTACGTCGTCCACGCGGGCCCATTGCGGATTGGCCGACACGCACAACCTTTGAATCTCTTCACGGCGTGCGCAGGTTTCCTCACGATGTTTTCCTGCAACATAAGAGCGTCGGATAAACGTACATATATATTTCGAAAATTCGAAAAGTTTTGGCACGTGGCGGGATTTGAACCTGCACCCTCCAGATCGGAAGGCAACAGTCCACACCAATGAGTCACTATGTCTGTCGGTCTCTTTGTTCCGGGCAATCACCGAAACGGCTTGACCGATTTCGACGGGTCATTTTTTGGTAGGTAGTTGATGTAATAAGGAAAAAATTTGGCTACTTTTATTTCACAAAAAAATATTTTTAATGATGTACCTTAACGTTTCTCTGAATAAAATTTGGTATGAAGCAAGCTGACACTATCAATACATACATAGACTACGTTTAACTGCGGTAGAATATTTAATCAACACCATCATCATCATCATCATCAGCTCATTAAACGTCCCCACCGAGGGGCACGAGCCTACCCGTATAGGGTGATTAGGCCTTCGTCGTCCACGCGGGCCCAGTGCGGATTGGACGACTTCACACACAACCTTCGAATCTCTTCGCAGGCGTGCATGAAGGTTTCCTCACGATGTTTTCCTTCACCGTAAGAGCGTCGGATAACGTACATATATTTTCGAAAATTCGAAAACACATTGGTACGTGTCGGGATTTGAACCTCAGCCCTACCGGTAGGAAGGCGACAGTCCACACCATTGAGCCACCGACGCGACGAATATTTAATACCCCGGGTAAAACATAAAAAAATACGCCCAGAATCAATACAACGCAAACTAAACTAAAGTATTAATCTTTTTAATATTCAAATATAAATTGTTTATTACAGACCAATGATATTCTGTATATATAAAGGTAGATACGCCATCCGTGCCTCAAAAACGAACCGCCGAAGAGCATAAAGTTTGTAGGATTTTGTTTAGGTAAATGTACGCTCATTCAAAAAATGTGTATGTGTGCTGTCGCTGCATTCGGAACACTTTTTTCGATTGTTTTGTGAGCATATCACGAATCCATACTTTTTATATCATTGTTTCATACAACATAATTATTCATATCACAATGAAAATCATCTGAAATTGATACAAATATGTCGTCTTTATGTGCGTATAAAACCTTGTCTTAGAGAGGAAAAAATACAACTTCACTTTGGACAACTTTCCGTCATTTGGCAGGAGCACCGGAAATGGGGCGCTGCCTGGGCAACTTTTTTAATCTGTGCGTAATTGGGCTACGTGACGTCATCAGTAACAGGTAAAGGTAGAGTGAATCTTGTTGTAGGTCGTTACTGTCATCATCATCAGCTTATTAAACGTCCCCACCGAGGGGCAAGAGCCTACCTATAAAGGGTGATTAGTCCTACGTCCTCCACGCGGGCCCAGTGCGGATTGGCCAACACGCACAACCTTTGAATCTCTTCGCAGGCGTGCGCAGGTTTCCTCACGATGTTTTCCTTCACCGTAAGAACGTCGGATAACGTACATATAATTTCGAAAATTCGAAAACACATTGGTACGTGGCGGGATTTGAACCTCAGCCCAATGGTGTGAATGGCTCAATGGTGTAAACTGTTGCCCTGATTTTGATACAGTAACGACCTCCCTGTTGCTACCGGGAGGTCTTTACTGTATCAAAATCAACCTCAAACATGGTTTATTTTTATAAATCTATAAAAATACTTTTGAATCGTCGAAATTTTCTTAGTTTCCTTAGTTCTTCTCTTCAACCTATCGCAGTCCACTGTTGGACATAGGTCGCCCCATTAGCGCCAAATATCCCAGTCCTCCACTTTTCTCATCCACTTTCCTCGTCAGCTCCACCCCTTTCGCAAGTCGTCGGTCCATCAGAAGCATCTTACGCAACGCTTGCTATTGGTAGTTGTTTATTATTGGAGCTGTATGCTTTGCGCAGCGTAGGACAGCCGCCACGAGGGACAGATGCCCTGAGGAAGGTTGCGGGTGGCTGGATGCAATAGCTTCCGACCTTTGGAGCAGGGCTGCCACCTTTTGTGAGTAAAAAACGGGACGAACAACATCCAATAGTGATGTTCGAAGTTTGGTCCAATATTATAACACATAGCTTTTGCCCGCGGCTTCGCTCGCATTAAATTCGGGTTAACACGGTACTTTTATTTATCACTATACATAGGATTTCCCCTCCCTCCAACTTTTAAGGTTTCGGGGTCAATAACAGATTTTTTTTTAGCAAAAAATATGTTATAGTGAGCTAACCTTAAAAGATAGACATATGCTGTCGCGGACTTTTTAGTAGACCTTTAAAAGGAGAACAATACTCTCATACATGACTTTTGTGTAACTTTAACCGTTTACGCAGCGTACGCAGCGGAAGCTCCAAGTATGAAAAAATACCCCCGATTTTGAAACATTCTTCATTGCTGCTCCGCTTCTATTACTCGTAGCGTGATGATATATAGCCTTCCTCGATAAATAAGCTATCTAACACTGAAAGAATTTTTCAAATCGAACCAGTAGTTCCTGAGATTAGCGCGTTCAAACAAACAAACAAACAAACTCTTCAGCTTTATATATTAGTATAGATATGGGACTGTCTAAGAAAAAAAAACTTAGACGACCCATTTTGTGTTGCGGTTGAGAGGTCGACTGCAACACCAAGGTTCCGGGTTCGACCCCGGCAGTACAAACATTGTGTGCATGAACATGTCTGTTTGTAATGGTCTGGGTGTTTTCTATGTATAATATGTATGTATGTGTTTACAAAAAAAAAGAGTATATAATTAAGTTTATCCGTTGTTTAGTACCCATAATATAGGCTTCACGCTTAACTTGGGGATAGATGGCGCTGTGTGAATGTCAGTGGATATTTATATTTATTTATATTATTATATTTATTTTGTATTGAATCTAAAAATCATTTTTATGATTAATTTTTCGTTATTGCTATGAGCCAATTTTAATAATTCCTTATTCTGTTTGTTGTATATGTTGTTATTTGGGGACACGGCAGTGCCCCCGCCAAATCGAGCGCGAAGCAAACACTGCAGTACCATCCTTTACAGGATCCATTTCGCCGAATTTTCAGGACCCAATTTGAGAACCTTTGGATAATACCTGTAATTTTCGTCATCTAGTAAGATATACTAACATACTTTCAATCCAAAATTTCAAGTCTGTAGGTCATTTAGTTCCGACGTTAAGCGAAAGCAAAGTTTCGCATTTTCGACAGAGACACTCACTCACTCACTCACTCATGATCATCAAAATAGAACTAGTACTTCCCATTAACTCAGAGAGCTGAAATTCGGTACAGAGTTAGGGTTTTATTTATTTATTTATAGAAACTTAATGCACTATACAAAAATACAGTACAAGGGTGAACTTAATGCCTAGAGGCATTCTCTACCAGTTTACCACAAGGCCATGCAGAAAATTATAATAGGTGCGGAAAAAAAAATAATAAAGAATCTTAAAAATAAAGAACAAAAAGGTTTAAAGAAACTAAAAACGATACTAAAAAATAATAAACTCAATACTTATACTTAAAACAATATATATATATACAATAAAATAGATATAAATACATATATAATATAGACAATATACAAATATTAACTTAAATATATATAAATAATAATATAACAAATAATAAAAATAATAACAAACACATTAACTATCGAACGAAAATAGTCCAAAACTTTCCTTTTAAAGGAAGCTTTCGTACAAGATGCCCTTATCTCTATTGGTAAGTCATTCCAGAGCCGCGTTGCCCGAAGTGTGAACGACCTGGACAAAAATTTGAAACGATGCAAAGGAGTATGAATACGGAGACTTCCTGATGAGCGAAGGGAACGATCATGGGTTTCGGACAAAATTTAAATTTATCTTTTAAATAAGGGACATGGGGTTATTAATGATATTAAAGAGTGCACAAAGAAGTCTAGCGTTTCTTCGTTGACGTATAGGGAGCCATTTAAGTTGCACCCGAAAAGTGGAAATGTGGTCGTATTTACGGAGACTGTAGATAAATCGGATGCAATTATTTAAAAGTCTGTCTAATTTATTTAGAAGAGTTTCAGAGAGGTCTGGATAGCAGAATAGATAGATAGGGTTTAATGGCTACATAAAGGAAAACTATTAAAACTTGGATAATCGAAGATCTGAAGTACCTGGTGATTTTGTTATCTATCAAGGTCCTGCTTAGATAACAAAATCATTCAAAATAGAACTAGTACTTCCCATTAACCCAGAGAGTTGAAATTTGGTACAGAGTTAGGGTTTAATGGCTATATAAAGGAAAACTATAAAACTTTTTTTTTTTTTAGTTTATTTATTGGACCACAAACAAGTTTGCAATACAGTTGCGATATCACTTACAAAATAAAATGAATTAAATTATTACAAACTCAGCATCGTTGGACACATATAAAGTACAAGGATATGGAAAATTGTGTGATTCTAAGTTTTGAGTGTACACAATAGTAAAAGGAAAATAATAACCATTTAAATGATAAAATAACAATATAAATGCACTGTATGGAGGAGGGTGCGTGTGCGCATTCATGGATGTACTAGTAGGTATAAATATTAGAAAGTAAATATATGTACATATAGACATATAATAAAAAATTCATAAATATTCATATATATAAATATATAAAATAAAAATGTGTGTGATAAATGCAAATATAATTCATAATAATAAATACTCAAAAGTAGTTTTATTTTCGTTTTATTTCATTACTATAGATTTAAGAATACTGATAACATGTCTCTTGTAGGAACCAGCGCTACATGCAAACATATCTAAGCTATTAAATGTCTTATTGTACTTATCGAGAATACGATATAAAGGTGAACGCAGTCCAGCGTTGGTTCTTGTCCTAGTAGTGACAAACAATGGATTTTGACGCGTTGCACGCACTCGAACTCGCAACGGGACGGAGTAACAAATATTATTAATAATGTCTATACAGTCGTATTTGTTGTTACACAGGTCATAAAGAAGCATAGCCTCTAATTGAAGACGACGTGATTTTAAGTCGAGGATTTTATATTTTTTAGTAATTGTAAATGTGGAAGGCGTTTTTGGAGACATCTGTATGACATGCGACGCAAATATTTTTTTGAACCATCTCAAGACATTTGTGATATTTATCATAGTAGGGATCCCATATCGGTACCGCGTACTCAAGTTGCGGTCTTACCAATGAAGTGAACAGATAAATAAAAGTAGTATGATTTTTAAATGCAGAAGATGATCGCATGACAAGGTTGAACATTCTATAAGCTTTACTGATTATATTTTCAATATGTAAATCAAGATGAAGCTTACTATCGAGTGTTACACCCAGGTCTTTAATGTAGTTTACTTTGTCTAAGTTAATACCACAAAGGGAGTATGTGAAGTTACTAATGTTTTTTTTTTTGGTAAATGTAATACTTTTACATTTATTAATACTAAGTTGCAATTTGTTGTCGTGGCAGTAATTGGTAAACCTATTAAGGTCTTCTTGTAACAGAATGTGGTCGTTATCATTATTTATGGTGTGATAAACTTTTAAATCGTCTGCGTATAGGAGAAACTTACTAGTTTTAAAAACTTCATCAATATCATTAATAAACACGACGAATAGCAGCGGGCCCAATATAGACCCTTGTGGTACACCTGAAGTGACATTTACAACCCGTGAATCACAGCCTCCGACTACAACTTTTTGAGTTCTGTTGGTAATATATGATTTAAACCATCTCCATAAGTTTCCTCTTATGCCATTGTACGCAATTTTTTCGAGTAAAATCCTATGATCCACGCGATCGAATGCTTTTCGGAAATCAGTATAAATGCTGTCTGTTTGTTCATTATTATCAAGTCCATTAAAAAGATCGTTAGTGTATACAAGCAGATTAGTAATAGTTGAACGCTTTTTAACGAAGCCATGTTGTTGTTTTATGATTTTGTTATGGAGATGGGGATAAATAAAGTTGTGAACAAGTCTCTCAAATACTTTGGAGATAATAGGAAGATTTGAAATCGGGCGGAAATTTTCTACGTCCAGTCGCCACACGATCGCGGTCTGCGCGAAATACCATATACCTACCATCTATGTACTCGCTATCCGAGATATCTGCATGTAGCCAAGTTTCGGTTAATAATATGACATCATAAGAGTGTGAAAGAATGTTCATAAATAATGTATGTAGCCGGGTTCGAATGCCGCGGCAGTTCTGATAATAAATAGATAAACTTGAATACATATTTATAGGTAACAAAATAATATAATTAGTTTAACTGTCTTAGTAAGGTTAGTAAAAATAATATATTTGTATAAAAATTACGCGATTGAAGTTTAAAAGAGACATTTTTAATAAAGTTAATATATTTTAATGTAAGAAAAGGTTTAGTTACATAAATACACACAATATAAAATGAGATTATTATGAAAGTTATTTTGTTTTGTACATAGGCATTTATCACACGCACACAACCTCCACACACACACAACCCTAAATAAACGATATAATTACAAATTACAGTAGAACGATAACAAATACAAATAGAGTTATGATTTGATCTTGTTGACATCTTCATCACTACGGACGGCGAATATCGCCGAAGTATCTGTTTGCCGCACCAACACTGTACCACGCTTGACCCATACATATTTATAATTATGTTTAGTGGCTTCTTCACGGCACTTACGAAACAATTGTTTGTTTTTTGGAGTAAGATGCTCGTTTATGTAGATATTCTGTACTGACCCAGACAGGAGAAGCTGATCCGATTTTATCGTTTTAGTACGTCGTGCTGCAGAGATAAAATTTTCACGAATTATTTTTGATGTAAACCTCACGATAACGTTCTTAGGACGTTTACTTTTATTATCCATGTGCGGTACTCTGTGGACTGACACTATATCTGTAATTTGGATCGGGTGCTTGATGATACCTCCCATTTTCTCAACAATAGAAAGTAAATTTTCGTTACGGCGTTCTGGCAAGTTTGCAATTTCTATGTTGTATAAACGTGCCTGTTGCTCCATATTGTCAATTTTGTCCTGTAGTGACGAAATCTGGTTTTCGATAGTGGAGCTATGCTTGAATTTGCTTTCTACATGTTCTAGTCGATGCTCGAAGGAATCTTGACGCTCCAATGCAAACGAGAGGGAGTTTTCAAATGAATTTAGCTTTTCACTAAATTCTTTGAACATGTCTTTCACTGATAACGTAACCTTCTCGACTTCTTTTTCGATAATGGAGTGCACTGTGTTCTTAATTGAGGTAGTGATAGTCACATCCAACTGATTCCTCCATGCATTTAGTTTTTCTTCTATTTTTTGTTCGAAAGCTTCGTGCATCAGGGTTGAGATATCATCATCAGGCTGCTTACGCTTACGTAAGTGAACAAAACTGCAATCGCTGCCGTGTTCTGTCCCGTGCAGGTCAGGATTGGACGAGTATTTAGGTTGCAGAGAAGACGAGATGGACGCTGGTGGGGATCGTGACAACGGCATTATAATTTTCTATTTGCAATGTTATAAAACCTTCCTTGTATGATTCTGAGCGGGTGAGGTAAGGATGCCCCTTAGCAATAAGCTAAAGATGCGATGCCAGACAGTAACGGAATGACTGATAAGAGCGAGTACGTTATATACTCACAGTTCCTGCTTGCGTTAACAGTAAGTACCGAGCACGGGTATTCCACACGTATTGAACAGTTGATAGGAGTTAAATTCGCTTAAACTAGTGAAAAATCAACAGAGAACTGGTGTACACGTCTACACTAAAGAGTTCACACGACGACTGAAATAATCGAATATTGAAGTACCTGGTGGCTTAGATAACAAAAAGAGCCCAGCCAAAGTATAAGAGATCGATATACCGCCTTTAAACATATATATCCAACATGTTAGGCCGCTTCATCCGATGTCAAAAATCGGTGGACACGGTAGTGCCCCCGCCAAGTCGAGCGCGCTAGACCAATACAAACAGACATGTTCATGCACACAAATATTTGTAGGTACTGCCCGGTGATCGAACCCGGAAACCTTGGTGTAGTAGCCGACGTCTCAACCATTACACCCAACCATTACAAAAAGAAGTAAAATCCCACCAAAAACATTCTGTAAAAAATCTAGCCAAGTCTCGATGAAGCTGCTTGATTATCTCTAAAAGTAATGAAATCAGATAAGATAAAGACGTGCCAAGTCTAAGGTTCCTTACTCCGATTAATTTATTATTATGGTTAATGTTGTGTGACTTGGCCGTTGAAACATTTTTATACGTTAGTGGCTTTATCAAGCCTACAATCGATGGGTTATTGAATCACCGTTTTCCGAGGGCAAATTTGTATCGTCAATGGGTAGCGGTTCCCGCGACAGATTAGTGCAATGGTGTAATGGGCACCTGGTTTTTGTATCCTTGTATACTCTTCAACATTAACCATAATAATAAAGTAATCGCCGTAAGGAACCTTAGACTTGGCACGTCTTTATCTTGATTTCATTACTTTTTAGAGATAATGAAGCAGCTCCATCGAGACTTGGCTAGATTTTTTACAGAATGGTGGGATTTAATCTAATTGCTATTGATAAAATAGGAAAATCGATAGGCCGCCGGACCCGGGAAAATGTCTAATAATCGGGACTGTCCGGCAAAATCGGACGGCTGGCAACTCTGGTTTGCAGTGGAAGTTATTGGAGGAGGCCTATGTTCAGCAGTGGACATTATTTGGCTGATATGCGGATAATGATAATGTATACTTCAAATTAACTATGTTAGGCGAAAAAGGGGAAAATGGGGAGACCCATTCCTATATATATATATATATATATATATATATATATATATATAGCCAACTTCTTGACTATTATAATTGAATTACAATCGCACACACATTCATTCGCGTAAATGCAAGTCGGTGGCTTAAACATAAGTCATCATCCATCTGTCACCAACCTCGTTGACCAGTTTTTTATAAGATCAAAAAGCGTCAATCATTGAAACAATTATGATGAATGACATAAAAGTTTGCATCATCATCAGCTCATTAAACGTCCCCACCGAGGGGCACGAGCTACCCGTATAGGGTGATTAGGCCTTAGTCGTCCACGCGGGCCAAGTGATTGGACGACTTCACACACAACCTTCGAATCTCTTCGCAGGTGTGCATGAGGTTTCCTCACGATGTTTTCCTTCACCGTAAGAGCGTCGGATAACGTACATATATTTTCGAAAATTCGAAAATACATTGGTACGTGTTCGGATTTGAACCTCAGCCCTCCCGGTAGGAAGGCGACAGTCCACACCATTGAGCCACCGACGCTCTTTACAGGTTTACAGTTAACGCAAAATAAAATTAGTTAGTATTCCAAGCCGATTTCGGCTACAGTGACTGTTGCACGGGTTCAGCAGCCAGCGTCATGTGCTCTCATATGGCTACTGTAGCCAACTTTTGCCTTAAAGGTCCTTGAGCACTTCGGGCACGTGAGTACGCCAACGCTATAATTATTAAGTAAAGCCGTTGGTGGTCTGGCTTTAAATTTATCTCGCTAAGTGTCGAGTTCGTCTCTGCGTGAGGATTCAAAGGCGTCGATGCAAAAAAAAATCAGTTAAACAAACACTATCATAAAGCAATTTTGTCCTCTACAGAATAAAAAACAGTTCACCATAAAGCAGATTTTTGTCTCTATAGATTCAAAAGGCGTCAATCGTAACCAGTACTGATATATCGGTAAAAGCATACAGTTAACGGTAGATAAGGGTCGCTACACAAGCACTAGGATACGGTGACGTCGCCGTATCAGTGTAAAACGTCGAGCGTCACGGTGTGAGGTGACGGTCGACGCGCGGTATATCATGGCTGATCCATTGTACAACGATATTTGACTACAAAGAAAATATAAAAAAAATGTACGAAAAACAACTTACTTCGGGCGCTGCACGTCTCGCGGTACTTCATTGGTTTAGTTTCCTGATTTATTTATAGGAAAAAATAGAACAATAATTACGTAATATACTGTAATCTAGCTGTTTTAAAGTGTAAGATAATATTCCGCCGCAGTCAAAATACATAAAAGCGCGCAGATCACGCGACGCTCGGCTGCCGCGAGGTAAAACATTGCTTTATTTTTTTAAAATAATGATTATTTTCTTAAATAAAAGTAACATATGTTATTCCTTATAACATCAACTACCTGGCAAACAAGTCCCGTCCAAATCAGTTCAGCCGTTTCAGACAAACATTTTAAAAATTGTAATTTTAACAGACACTCCGATTTTATTTGTATGTAATAGATATCATGCACGCCTGCGAAGAGATTCGAAGGTTGTGTGTGAAGTCGTCCAACCCGCACTGGGCTCGCGTGGACAACTAAGGCCTAATCACCCTATACGGGTAGGCTCGTGCCCCTCGATGGGGACGTTTAATGAGCTGATGATGATGAGATATATTCCTTAGATTAACAATAAACTGTTTATCCATACTATACTAATATTATAAATGCGAAAGTATCTCTGTCTGTCTGCCTATCTGTCTGTCTGTTTGTTACGCTTTCACGCCTAAACGGCTGAACGGATTTTATTGAAACTTGTATTTAATACAAGGTAACCTAGAATAGGTACTTTTGTCCCGTTTCACCCTCCACTTCCCTAAATGGGGGTTGGAGTTTGTATGGAACATTCCGCAATTTTTGTAGTACGCGCTGAAATTTGGTATGCGGACTATTTGTCAGAACGAAAAAATATGGCATATTTTTTTTTCAAGATTCCACCCCCTCCCTTCAAATAGGGGAGGAAGTATCATATCCAATTTTTCACAGTTTTTAAGGTAGACTTTTATTGAAACTGGTGTGTTGATAGAAGTTTTCCTAGAATAGGTTTTAGGCTATTTTTGTTCCGTTTCAACCCCCCACTTGTCTCGCTATAAGAAGTGGGGTTGGAAGTTTGTGTGGAACATTCCGCAATTTTGTAACGACGCTGAAATTTAGTATGAGGACTATTGGCAGAAACGAGAAATAAAGCATTTTTTTTTTCAAAAGTCCACCCTTAAACTACT
>PQWD01006852.1:0-36531 GCA_019425675.1 Leucinodes orbonalis | reverse complement strand
AGGTGATTTAGCCTGCAATGACCTAACCAAACTTTGAAAATCGCACAAAATAACTTCCACTATGCCGTCTTACCGTGGGATTTGAGCCCACGGACTCCGGATCCATTTCACAAGAGAATATATCATGTAGTGGGCTTTTATAGGCTGATATGGACCAATTACACATTTGTTTAAAATTTCCATGTAAAAGCAAAGTTTATCTTAAGGACAAAAATGTATGGATTAGTTATGTAGCGATTAAAAAGAGACACTACTGAGATTTTTGGCGGAGTCTTCTCATTAAAATCAACTCTCCGAACTGTTGATAGATTCAAAATAAATTCTGATTTTGCGTTGCCATCGGAAACGTTTCCGGTACGATATGACCTGGCGTCCTTCAAAAAGAGAGCGTATTCTTATATAAAGGGCCGGCAACGCATCCCTACGACCTCAGCTGTTGTAAATGAGTCGTATAAAATCAAAGGCGGCAAAGTAGGTCGTAGGGCGAAAATGAGATAAATATTTGAACTTACTGAAAATTCAAATGTTAACCGATTCTGTGTTTACTTTATTATTAAACATGGCTATTAACCCTTCAAAAACACGTAAGAAAAATGACTTTGGGATCAAAAACTGTTTTATGTCAACTACCAAAATTCAGATCAACCCTACTTTGCCGCCTTTGATTCTATACGACTCGAATGTCTATGGGCGACGGTGACACTTTCCATCAGGTGAACCACATGCTCGTTTACCTCCCTATGTTATAAAACAAACTTCGTTTTTAATTTTGAAGATTCAAAGGTGTATAGAGTGAAAAAGACATTTTGAGTTTTGAGTTTCACCGTTTGCACTTACTAAAATAAACCTGATGCATTTGTATGAATGTATTTTAATGGCTAAGTATGTATGTAAGACGGCCCCTACACGACACAGATATTTCGGAAGTGTCATATTGGTAACTGTCAAATATATCAAACAATAAACGCCTCGTGTTTGGGGCCATGAAGTTACGGTTGAATACGGGCATTCAATATATATATAGGGCATTTGAAAAAAAACATTTAATGTTCCATTTATTCGAATATGTAACTACTGAGTTTTTTTCTGAAGTCTTCTCAGTAGAATCAACTGTTCGAACCGGTGCGGTGGAGAGTCACTCTAGTTATGTTTTTTTTTTTAAGTGACTATTCAAAAGTGTATAATTAATTGAATTAAGAAAATATTGAATTTGAGTTTTAAAGGTTTAAAAAAGTCAAAATCAATTTTATCGATTAAGGCTTATAAAAAGCACTTGCGAACTTCAAATTACAATAAAAAGTACATAATATGTATGTAAAACAGTTAAATTAATTAACGTAACTAAAACTAATTTTGAGAATTTCGAAAAATCGTTTTAGTTGTTTCGGAATGCTGAAAAGCTGAAGCATCCAAGATGCGAGAGATTTTTTTATTTTGCTAAGTCTACCAGCCATGGATTCTATGTCTGTAACTTTAGTTCAATCATGAATAATATTCAGAAAGAGGAATCTGAATCTTGAATACTAGCATTTTTAAAAATGTAGAATGAATAAGAAATATGGGGGAGGGAAGAGGCATGAAGCCAGAAGAAGAAGAACATCATAAGGCGTTATTTTACGTCGTCGTCGTCTGTTTCTTTGTTATAAAGTGATCGGAACGGTCAGTTTGCTCACCGGATGGTAAGTAACACGCCTGACCATGACAGAGCAGCATTGAAGACAAAAAAACCGCACTGTGCTCATCATCTGAGGCAACAGATCTTAGAAATCCCATACCCGGTAATTTCAGTAGCTACATTGCCCTGATCCCGAAACATAGAAGTGCGAAACACTCGTATTTAACGGGACGTGTCTGGTACTGCAGTGGCACCTTCCTGGACGACTCAGTATTGAATCTACTACCTATTAGAGTTCTGTGAACCTGTATGGTTGAAAATACATAAGTATTGAACGGATTATTCCGGCAGTTTAATGGCCATACGATCGCCAAGGTTGTTGTAAGAGGAAGCTATTCTTTAAGTTAAAGGAAGTCCACAAACTCCTATTCATAACTAAATGCATTGGACAATGCACATCAATCATATGGTTTTATAGCAATGAAATGGACCACATAGTATTTCGTTTTATTAAGGTCAATTTCGGGAAAGACTTTTGTTCTATAAATGAAAATGAAAAGTGTTTATTCAGTTTAGGTCCTTATAGAACACTTATGAATGTCAAATATAGCTTTTTATGACAGAACTGATACAGCGCCATGTAGCCTTAAACTAGGTGATGGACTCGGTACTGAGTCGTCTAGGTAGGTACCACCGCAGCGCCAGATATCGTCCCGTCAAATAGGAGTGTTTTGCGCTCGTCCGTTTCGGGATGAGGGCACTGTAGCTAGTAAAATTGCCGGGTTTAAGAGACCTAAAATCGTCTCGGATGACGGGCGACTACTGACTGTTATGAGGTTTTTCAACATGGTTAGGCGTATCACTTACCACCAGGTTAGCGCACTTACCGTCCCGTTTATCTCTGAGATAAAAAAATCTAAGCCCTACCTGTATTATGAGAATTAAATAACTTATATAACTTTTTTCTTTATAATAATATACTAGCATTGAGCAGAAACACGCGAAACAACCGTGAACTAGTGAAATTACCGGGTATGAGAGACCTAACATCTGTTGTCTCGGGTGACGGGCGCAGTGCGGCATTGATGGAGGATAATAACTGTCTATCAGTTGTTGGTCTCCTTTAATGCCGCTCTGTCATGGCCTGGCGTATCACTTACCATCAGGTGAGCGTCCAGACCGTCCTGTACACACATAACATAAAAAAAACCGTTTCGACCAATACAAACAGACATGTTTGATCTTCACAGGGTTTGTATCCGGAATCTTTGGTGCTAGTACCTGATGTATGAACTATATAGATACGTCAATGATTCTAGTATCTAAATAAACTAGCCTTGAACCATTAGACCAAACATCCGTTCCATCAATCTAGACGGACTAAATCATTACACAATAACTTTTGCCTGGACACGTTTTGCGCATGTGGCCTTGGAAATGCCTTGAGATAGCATCGTTATTTGCTCACGGCGAAGAAAAAGGTCGTGAGGAAACTTGCGCATGCTTGCGAAGAGATTCAAAGATCACACAAGTAAAGCCATTGTGGCAATGTTAGTTTTGGTATGGGAGACGAATGGGCTTTCCACAGATTTTCCAATACAGGAGATGGACAAGCCGCGTTTAAAGTGGATAACTTTGAGCTTACGCTCAACGAGCATACACTGGCTACCAGTTACGCTCTGTGGAGACGAGTCAAGACGCACGAATATTAGAAGAATTACGTTTTTTTCCAAAATGCCATCCTGTGCAATTGTAACATACATCATCGCAATGAATCAGTAAATTTAGCAAGAAATATAATAACTTTTCACAGTAGAACGAAAGAAATTGCGACAATGGGACTGCCTATAAACTTGGCGGCTTGTCCAGTCTAATGTATATCTGTTGTCTTGTCCTTCGGAATGCATGTTAAGTCATTTACCTATTTATAAGGATGGTAGTGATTTACATTCAATCTACGCTGGCTCTAAGAATTATAATAGTTGTTGTAATAGTCGTATCCCCTTTTGTTGTGTTACAACCCAAACTCCCCATGGCCATGCTGTGTGAGGGCTGTCCTGCAGTGGGCTCATAGTCTGATTATAAATAGAACGCGAAAGCCTCTAACATTTTCTTCCTTTGAGATCCTTACGGGGAATCAAATATCTCTATTCAATAAATCTTCTTGTAACTTTTGATCGTCAATCATCATCAGCTTTATTAAACGTCCCCACCAAGGGGCATTCTTAGTCGTCAGTAACCACAGTGCGAATTGGCCTACTTTCGCACAACCTTTGAATCTCTTCGCAGGTGTGAGGTTTTCCACGATGTTTTCCTTATACCTACACATATTATATTCAAATTAAATGAATTCAAGTGGACGAAATGCTACAACGCAAATTTGTGTGACTCACGCAAAAACCATCTCTTTCAGAAATAGCCCCCCAATTTAAATCCTTACAATCGCCTCTACCAGGAGTGCATAATAATGGTGGGGCAATACCAAAATTCCTTTTAACGTTTACGAGCACATAGTGAGACGCACTGCGCAATGCGCATTCTCAGGCACGTCGCAGAAGAACGTCAAAATTGAATTGATCTATGATTCATAGACCGAGCGTAATATGTCAATAACATTTATCCTGTTTGTCAGGTACTGCGTAGAAATCTGGGCTGGGCTGTGACGTTGAATGTGTCATTGTATAACTAGAAATGTGATCTTTTCATATATATAGATAAATATCACTGACATTCACACAGCGCATCTAGCCCAAGCTAAGCGTAAATTGTAATATGGGTAATAACAACGGATAAACATATGTATATACATTTTTTTTGTAAATACATACATATTATACATAGAAACTCAGACCATTACAAACAGAATGTTCATGCATAAAATGTTTGTACTGCTCGGGGATGACCCGGGACCTTGGTGTTGAGTCGACCTCTCAACGCAACACCAAATGGGTCGTCAAATATCAATAGGCTTCACCCAATATTAAACCATGATTAAGTTAGCCGTAATTGTGTCTGTGAATAAGCTATTCGCAAGAAGCTTAGTTTCTTTAGCAGTAGGCCAGGATTGCTTAAATGAAATAAATAATCCTTTTGTCGTAGTATCAGTTTTCAAGGAGCCTTTTTTTGTAGCGGATAGTATCGTAAACCTCGGCATTGAGATTTCTAGTAAGGTCAATTTAAGCGTCATTTGGAGGAAAAGTCAAACTAATAAATCGTCTGCTTTAACAGCCTCGGTTCTGCGACATACGGTAACTAGTTCTCTCACGAATATTTTTTTTCTTAAGAAAGCTTACCCAAGCATAGAATAAAAAGCTGTTATAATTACCATCAAAACCTACAACAAGAAGCTTAGATAATAGCATCATGAAAACTAACAACACCAATTATCGTTACAACAGCCGAAATCCGAGTAGGCTTTGTAGTCAAAACCGGACACTTACGAGCTAATTCAATTAGGCCTTGACTGCGTTGACCGATTAATTATGTAAAACGTAATAAAATATCATATGCCACGAATTCATTCAACAATCGCTTCGACCACATATCATTTGATGACACCGTTAAATCCCATTCAATACATATGTACATAAAATCCATACAAAATGCAATTGAGCGTTTGAATAGTAATGCCAGTGATAGTATATCGATATTGATAGCTTATTGGCAGGGGATTGTCACGTTTCTTTGATAGTGTGATTATTATTAAAATTTGACTTTGTTAAGAATCTATCAAAGTTTGTAAAATATGGAAAACCTTTTCATTTTTTTCAAATTTCAGGACAAAACTCAAACTGAAAATATCTTTATTCAAAAAATCTTTAACAGAGACTTTTGAATCGTCAAATGTTATAATTAATTTTATGACTCTACCAGCGGTTCGGAATAAGTACACTCTTTTGGCTTTAAATATGGCTTATATAGATTTAAAATAAATTTATTTATGTGCAAGGAGCGTCGGTGGCTCAGTGGTGTGGACTGTCGCCTTCCTACCGGGAGGACTGAGGTTCAAATCCCGACACGTACCAATGTATTTTCGAATTTTCGAAAGATATGTACGTTATCCGACGCTCATACGGTAAATGAAAACATCGTGAGGAAACCTTCATGTACGCCTGCTAAGATATTCGAAGGTTGTGTGTGAAGTCGTCCAACCGCACTGGGCCGCGTGGCCGACTAAGGCCTAATCATATACGGGTAGGCTCGTGCCCCTCGGTGGGGATGTTTAATGAGCGCATGATGTGCAAATAAAAAAAAATGCATTGAATTTAATATATCGTATTTTTATAGATAGTTTTGCGATTGTTTGGATTTCATTTATTATTTATATTTCAATAAATTATTTTAATTTAGTGAATATCATTGTATTGTTTATTATTTTGTAAATGTTAAGAATTATTTAATGTATAATGGATGCTATATCTGAAATAAACGATTCGATTTGATATTTTAACGCACTTATGAACTTAAAAAAATTACACAAAACACAATTAAAAAGCATTTAAATTATCTAAAGGGACATCAAAGAATAGTAAATTGACTAAATATAACGTATTAGATCAAAACTTTTAGAAGAGACCGACAAGCAGCACAGTTTCTTTAGAACTATTTATAAAGTACTGTTTTCTTAAATAACCCTAATGGATACGAGTATAATTGTAAAATGAATTACATAGATGAGGCCAAAGGTTCAGCAGTCGGCTATTACGATAAATATAGAATAAAAAAATAGTAAATCACTGGATTTTTAAAATCGCAAATGTTTTATGCAAAGTATCGATATTTTTCCATCACTTATTTCAGTACTATTTAGTTTTGAATCAGCGACCTACTTACATTGAAGGGTATAATGCGGTTTAATCACGTGTTATAAAATTTATTATCAGCTGAATTCAATGAGACCATTATCTTGCCATTAATAAATATTTCACTTGATCCTATATGTTTTCTAAGCGTATCGATGGGAAATACATAATCAAACTGTAGCCCGAAAGCTTAGATATCAAATCCGAATGAACGCCGCAAAATGAAAGCTGGCCGTCTTCAATGCAAGTGAATAGGCTGTTTTAGGCAGGCATGATCCATCCTCGGCCGCATCATCACTTACCATCAGTTGTGATGGCGGTCAAATGTCTGCCTATAAAGGATAAAAAAAACTGTACGAATTTCTCAGTATGGTGTGGACATTAAAAGCTGAGGACATTAAGCCGTCGGTTCCGGCTATAACTTAATGAACCCATTTCGGATTGTCTCTAGTGGCTCTCTCATGCTCTGATAACATCGTTAAATCCAAAATTATTTATTTTAGGTAGATTGTTATAGAGAAGTTTTAAATTTCAAATACAATCTACCACTGGTTCGCACTTTTGTTTTTACTAAGAAGAAGTAGAAGTAGTTACTCTTTTCAAAGATACGGTAAATGTCAATTTATTTAAGACTTTTTCTCTTTCTAAGATTGCTTGAGACCTAAGCGTAATACATTATTTATATGAAGCAAAATTCAAAAAAATCAAAATTCTTTATTCAAATTAGGCTTACAAAAAGCATTTAAACGTCAAAAATATAAAAAAAAGAAAGAAGAAAAGAAAGAAGCAGATTATCTTATCTATTAAGTCTACAGTTTATTTTCATCTATATTGTTTAGTACCCATAATACAGGCTTCACGCTTAACTTAGGGCTAGATTGCGCTGTGTAAATGTCATTGGATATTATTTATTTATTTTTATTAATGTCCTAAACAATATCGTAGAAGCACAAACTGACTTTCACTACGTGATTTACCATAGGATTCGACCGAATGATCCCGGATAAGAATAAGTTGGGGAGCTTGCATACATAGAAGAGAAGAATGTTTTTTAGCTTACAGTACTATCTTACAGCTTGAGCTTAGTCCTTCTCCAGTGACGCCTTTTAGCGTTATACGTATAAGCTTCCAACAGGTGAAGTGGAAGTTTATTGGCAAGTTCTGAAATATACCTTGTAGCTAAGATGATTTAATTCCCAGCACCATTTCTTAATCGGACAACTCGTCGTAGGGAGGGATTCCACCCCTTTGTTGTCGAAACCCATTCGTACCAAAAAGTTCGGTTCCTCATTCACGTCCGAACTGCAAGGCAGTGGAATGACCTTCCTGCGTCTGTGTTTCCCGATACATATAATTTAGGGGTTTACAAGACAAGAGTGAATCGGCATTTGAGTTTGCGTGATACACCTTAGGCTGCATCGTCAGTCTCCATCAGTAAGATGCCAATCAAACGCACTCATTTTTTCTCTATCTCTATTCAACCTATCGCAGTCCACTGCTCGACAAAGTTCCCCCATTTTGCGCAGATATTCCGGTCCTCCGCTTTTCTTATCCAGCCAGCGACCTTTCGCAAGTCGTCGTCCACGGGCCGGAGGGTCCTACGCTACGCTTGCTGAGATGCGGTCTTCACTTTAAAATCGTCTGCTCCAACGGCTATCGGTTCTGTGACATACATTCTCAAACATTTAGTATGTATGTCACATGTATGTGTCATATGTATGTGTTTTGAGTATGTATAAAAAATATGAAACTTATGCTCCAAATTTTACTCTTCCATTTAGTACATACAATGAATTAGATCATTTCAATTTGTGTATCCTGCTGAATAACCTTAATATATACTCAAGACACAAAATCGTCTAGCTAGACCTGTCTATCCTATTACCACTACATAGTGATAGCTCGGCAAATGCCTTTATTGCATAAGTTCATTGTACTGAGTTCAAGGCTTGTGCATCCTTTGTAATCACAAATACCGCAGTAGGTATATGAATCGACACAGTATAGTAACAACAAAGTAGGTAATTTTATGTTATAAGTCAACAGGACGGTCTGGACGCTCATCTGATGGTAAGTGATTCGCCAACCATGAACAGAGCGGCATTGAAGGAGACAACAACTGATAGACAGTTTGATCCCAAGCTAATAATCGAAGGGCTTCTGCAGCTGCCACAGTTGCAGCATGTGTTTAATTTTAGACTCTTTCTCTTATGCCGTGGCAGCCTATAATTAAGACATCACTTAAGCACTAAATTTAGATTTATGTCACCAAACTTGTATATTCAGTGATTGTCTTGTTGGTTGACCTTAATAAATAATAAAAAATATTCTCCATCAATGCACATGCGCTCAGTAACGAGACGACAGATATAAGGTATCTTATACCCGGTAATTTACTAGCTACAGCGCTCTCATCCCCACAAAAGTGAATACCTAAAACTCAGTATCGAGTCGATTTTGGAGAAATTTTTTCGCTAATCCATCCTTTGAATGACCATTGTTTAAGTGGCTTAACTGGCACGATTATCAATCGAACGCGATACGTTATTAAGCCTTTATTTACAATTTATTAGTTTATTTTTATACCGAGTGTTCCTGTCATTGGTCTGAAGATATACCGTTCAGTTTTCTATACTGTGACAACTAACTACAATTATGACCTCGACAGATTGGAACCAGAGAAATACCTAGTATTTTTCATGTATCCGTAGTATAGTTGTCTAGCATTGAGTTGAATTGCTGCGTGGTCCGAGGATCGTGGGTTCGTATGGGATTTTTCTAAGCGGGATTCTCTTAGTACGGGCATTCTATTTATTTATTTTATTTTACTTTAATTATAACGTTTGATAACACTTACAATAATTAAAAATAATACATAATAAAGTTCTCACCTAACATCGAAGAGAAGAAAGTTACTGAAAAGCGCTGACTAGGTGCTTGTCCCCTTGGCCAGTGATAGCTGAGGGGCTTCCTTTTGCTATCATCATAAACTATACATATTGTAGTAAACCAAACACTGTATGAATGTAATATTATGAGAGCAATAAACCATTTTTATTATTATTATTATTATTATAATCTTAAAAATTTTACTCTCACTTATCAAATCTCTCAAAAACTTCAAGCATATCGATATATATCCTTCCATTCATCAGCAACAATCATACTCTGGAACCATCCAGAAGGGAGTTCAATAAACTGAGGACCCTATATCTATGTGCTGGCATTCTACGTACAGCTTTTTCTACGTGCGGGCAGACTTTCTAAGATCGGACGGGCTATCACCGTACGGCCACTGCAACGTACGGCTACTTCACCGACGAGAACCTCAGCGTGCGAACACACTAGGGGAGTGCGGTATTTGTTAGGGGGGTATAGTGCAGGAGCTAGAAGGCCAAAGAACCACACCCTGAGTATATTTGTTCTCTCTTTTTCATTATTAATTAAATATTTCTTCTTTAAAATACTCTTTTATTACTCTTTCATGCACGTTAATCATCGTCTGTAAAATTTATGTGATGGACACTGTCGTACGACCGCAAGTTAAAGTCACTGTGCGATAAGATAAACTGGCTGCAGGCTGAGTAATTTGATTGTCGGTAAAGAAAGATGATTTCTGGGGGCACATTAAGACTTCAATCCTGATTTCTATATGGCGGTCGAACAGACAGAAGTGAATCCGAAGACCAGTGTCATGGTGTCTTCATCACCATTGCTGTTGCTGAGTGGTATACCTGTTAGTCTTTAGATTTAAGTTTTTTATATTTAAGACAATATTGTATGCTATACAGAATAATATTTTCTTTCTCTTTAAAAGAAGTGTAAGGCAGTTTAAAAAGTCTTGCCTAGATCGGTTAGAATGTTACAAATAATAATTAATAAATAATATCCTGAAATACATGGCGTCATCTAGACCATATTATGCTAGAAGCTTGTAGTTAGGGTACTAAACAACAGATAAACATGCTCATATATATATAGCGTCGGTGCTCAATGGTGAGGATGTCGCTTCTACCGGAGGGCTGAGGTTCAAATCAGACACGTACAATGTGTTTTCGAATTTTGAAAATATGTACGTTATCGACGATTATTATATATATATATATTATATATATCTTAATATATGATATTATATATATATTATATATATATATATATATATATATATAATAATATATATATCTTATATAGATATATATATATATACTTCATGATTATGCATCTAAGGCTGAAAGCCATCTGTTTGCGCAATTGTCTAGAGATGCTGTTCAGGCTATCCGTGGCCATAAAAATAAAAATTATAAATCTTCGACCTTCAACACACACCTACACTTTTTATTATAGAACCTCCAAGTTCCGGATTTTGCCTTCATTATAAGATCGCTTAAGACCTCAAAGCGTGTGCTACTTAGATTCATCTCATTAATAGCGTATATCATGTTATATATTATCAGAAAACTGATAAATTAATACTTAAATTTATCGGAATTAATTAAATTTATCCAATTAGAATATATAAGAGTTTTCTACTAAGTAAGAATCATTAATTTGAGTAGTACCAACTGATTTCAATGGGGGCAAGACATTGAGATAGGATATCGGCTCACTTTTATAGTAAACAAAGTTGTAAATGCGTAAATATTACAGTTAGGTGAAATAATTATTTGCCTTTTACTGGCCAAGCAGATTGTAGTATGCCTTACCAGCTGCTATACGGAAAGGCTTTTAAAGCTATATGCTTACACACACTATTTTTTATGTTACGTAATGAACAGGACGGTCAGGATGATCTCCCGATGGTAAGTGATACGCCTGACCATGACTAACAACTGATAAATAGTAATTATCCTCCATCAATGCGCTTCTGCGACGTCACCGAGACAACAGATGTAGGTCTCTTATATCCGGTATTTCACTTTATTTTTCGTCAGAACAGTTATTGTTCTATAAATAAATTCAAGAGCGTCGGTGGCTCAATCGTGTGGACTGTCGCCCTCCTACCGGGAGGGCTGAGGTTCAAATCCTGCCACGTACCAATGTGTTTTCGATTTTTCGAAAAAATATATGTACGTTTTCCGACGCTCTTACGGTGAAGGAAAACATCGTGAGGAAACCTGTGCACGCCTGCGAAGAGATTCAAGGTTGTGCGTGAAGTCGTCCGACCCGCACTGGGCCCGCGTGGACGACTAAGGCCTAACATCCTACACGGGTAGGCTCTTCCTCGGTGGGGACATTTAATGAGCTGATCATGATGAAAAATCAAAATTAATTATAATCGATATTGAATTATATTTTTGGTAACGTAGGTATATGGGTGTGTATATTTATTTGTTATTTAAGTGAGATATTTTTGAGAATTCGAAAGACATTACGAAGCGGGATATGTACCTGCGATCTCCAGATCGCATCAGAAACCAATGAGCACCGACGCTCGTAGCAAATTGTTTTAAGCACTTGCGTAAGCGGCCGCTCATAGCACGGATGGAAAACCACAACAAACAGATGAATCTATTGTCTACGACGTTCGAGTTCAAAAATGAAGCTGATAGAAATTTCAAGTCATACACGTGTCACCTCAATTTAGTTCCGCATTATAACTGGAAGCAATCGATTAAGCAATTGATTCCACGTGGAGATCTCAAATAGTTGATCACATGGTTTTAAAGCTTGTAATCAAGATTGGTGGCCTGCATGTATAGTGGGTACAGTATTCGGCTTAGATCGCTGCCTGACCGAGGTCGGAGGTTCGAATCCACGGAAAATCGCTTTGTACGATTTTCCAAGTCAAAATTCATTTATTCAAATTAGGCTTACAAAAAGTTATGAACGTCAGAAGTTTGGTTAGCACATGACAAGCTGAATCCCCCGATTGTCCGAAAATAAAGATAATTTCGATTCGGAGGGAAGTTAAGCGTTGGTCCCGACTACAATTTAGGACTCGTTTACAACCACCGATCCGAACTGGGCCCACGAGGTGAGTTACGGCGCAAACTCCCCATAGGTGAAATTACCGGGTATAAGAGACCTAACATCTGTTGTCTCGAGTGACGCGCGCGGCATTGATGGAGGTTAATAACTGTATCAGATGTTGGTCTCCTACAATGCCGCTCTGTTATGGTCAGGCGTATCACTTACCATCAGGTGAGCGTCCTGACCGTCTTCAATTAAAAAAGGTATAATGTCCAGGAAGGCCTGTGTCCTGCAGTGGACCGTTATAGGCTGATAATGACCTTGATGAACCAAAATTCGTTGATATACTTATATGACAATTGCTGATGACGTATTTACAATTATCAAAGCCACAAACCTTTCCATGGATGCTATGCTATGAACAGTTCTATCCATTCTCTTCTGAAGTATTATATAGGAGTATGTTAAGAGTTTCCGAAATTAGCACTTTCGCAGGAGAATAATATGACCGTAGTTGTCCGTAGAATGTTGAAGTAGCAATAGGCATATGGGGTCGAAAGGTTCTCGAGTGGCGTTCACGTAACCAAGAAAGAAGCATAGGCTGTCTCCCAATCGGAAACGGATGACCCGGTTAAGGCGGCAGTAACCATTTGGTACTTTTATCCATAGGCAATATCATCAAATATAAGCTACAGCGGGAAACTGCTAGTTTGGGTTCCAGTCTCTTAACATTACAGTGTGTTCAATCATTTTTTTTGTGTTATATGGTAAGGAATCAAAGAAGAGGAAGGTCTTTGTTCCACAATGCCCTGCACCTGCAATGATGATGATGCATCAGTGCTGAACCTTTCCTAAAGTCGACGAAATAGTGGAATCAGTGCAAAAATAATAAATTATTTCTTTCTTTCTTTCTTTCAGTTGCTGCCGGAAATATATCCTGAGAGATACGACCTGGCGAACTTCAAGAAGAGCGTATTCCCACTTAAATGGAAGGCAACGCATTTCTTTGCCCTCTGGTATTGCAAGTGTACATGAGCGACGGCGTCATTTACCATCAGATGTGCCGTTTGCTGGTTTGCTCTCTAAAGCATTTAAAAACTTTGATCTGCGAATCAGGTAATTCACCCTTCAAAAACCTAGGAAATTAGCACAAAGTGAAAGAAGACAATAACGATGCCTTTAGAAGGAGCAAAGTTAGCTTAAAGAAGTAATACAAATTGTATATTGATGTTTTTTTTATCTATGAATTCAAAAAGCCCTAAATATTTATACATCTCTCTCTGTCTCTCTTCAACCTATTGCAGTCCACTGCTGGACATAGGTCTCCCCCATTTAGCGCCAGATATCCCGGTCTCCGCTTTCCACCAGCGACCTTTTCTCAAGTCGTCGGTCCACCGGACAGAGGGCGTCCTAAGCTTGCCAAGACGCGGTCTCAATATTTATATAACACACAGTAAATCCAAAATCGTAATTCAAACACTTAATAGATCTACTGTGATACAATTTAGTTTACAGTGTATAGTTTTAATATTACTTTTAAATAATCGTAACATCCTAACAAAATGGTTCAAATAAAACACGTGGTATTCGTGCACCTTAAAATTAATACAATAAGGTGACAATTGCACATAAAACTACAAATAACCATAACTAATATATCACTTACCTAGTTCGTGTTGCAATTTACTTTATAGCAAAATACATATAATATTGTATGCAGGAGAACACTATACACATCTTGCAGTTAACGTTTCGAAAAAACGGATTATCCGTCTCACTCGCACTTTACTACAAAAGGACACACTGAATAGGGATGGGTATCGCGGTTATCGATAAGTCGATAATACGTCTATTTAAGTCCACAGACAACTGTGGAATGGCGTTTACTTTGGTCACTTTTATCAGCTACTAACTTCAAGACTGTTGTAGCAATATGGCGCTAGTGTTGTACTAAATATCGATTTTGGATGATCGAGCTAACCACCCGGAGTGGTAGACATAAATGAATAATAATAAATATCCACTGACATTCACAAGCGCCATCTAGCCCCAAGTTAAGCGTGAAGCCTGTTTTTTTTCTTTTTATTTGGAACAAAAAACAATTACATAATAAAGGCTTAATATTAGTGATATTTTGTAAAGGTACTCATTATGTAACCAACCTCATTGTTCACGAAATAAATGTAATTGACAAGCGCAATTGTCGCAAAATAACGGAAATACAAAAATCAGTGCATAGACTAGCATTATGAATGCTAGGTCCATGGATCAGCGTTATACAAAACAATAAAAACTACAACTCATTATTTTACATTAAAATAGACGACATTTTGAATTGGCTAAGGGATAATACAAATAAATAAATCTACAGTAACAAATTTAACATTATACAATATCATGATACGCTGTAGAGGTGCGCGCAAGCCTGCTATGGTCTTACAGATTCTGGGTGCAAAAACACCGTGAGCACGATTATCACGAATACGCTGGGAACGACTTGGTAACCGGTAACGTATATGGTCAGTCAATAGTGTACAATTATAATAATTTTGTACAAAATAACTTGATCTAGAAAATAACTCGTGGTTTATTATGGGTACTAAACCACGAATAAACATACTTGTATACATTATTTTTGTAAATACATACATATTATACATAGAAACATCCAGACTATTACAAACAGACATGTTCATGCACACAAATGATTGTACTGCCCGGGGATCGAACCCGGAACCCTTGGCGTAGCAGCCGACGCCTCAATCGCTACACCAAATGGGTCGACAATAAATAATAAATAATAATAATAATAAATATCCACTGACATTCACACAGCGCTATCTAGCCCCAAGTTAAGCGTTAAGCCTGTATTATGGGTACTAAACAAACGGATAAACATACATACATAATTTTTTTTTTGTAAATACATACATATTATACATAGAAAACACCCAGACCATTACAAACAGACATGTTCATGCACACAAATGTTTGTACTGCCCGGGATCGAACCGGAACCCTATGTTGCGGCCGACCTCTCAACCGCAACACCAAATGGGTCGTTCAAAAGTCGTAATGAATATAACACTAACATAACACAGCTAGACCGATGAACCGACAACTCGTGAAAGGTCGCTGGTGGAGAGTGGATGAGGAAAGTTCAGGATATGTGGCGCAGAATTGGGGAGACCTATGCCCAGAAGTCATCATTCTCCTGCCCTTATCCCATTACTTGGGGTCGGCGCAGTATGTCTTTTTCTTCACTCCTTCTATCAGCTGTGTCATCCACACAAACCCCTTCACACTCATATCCATCTTTACACAATCCATCCATCTTTTCTTTGGCCTTCCTCTGTTTACGCATCCATCCACATGCAGATTCAACACTCGCTTTGTTACGTGCCATTCATCCCTCCTCATGACATGTCCATACCAAAACCGATTCCTCTCAACTTTTCACTCACTGTGTTACTTTCAAGCTTCCTCTTACATACTCATTTCGTATCCTATCCATTCTCGTGACACCACACATCCATCTCAACATTCTCATTTCGTTTGCATGCAATCGTCTTTCATCGTTCTCCTTAACAGCCCAACACTCAGATCCATACAAGACTACAGGCCGTATGACGGTTTTGTAAATTTTGCCCTTCAATTTGAGCGGCATCCTTGGGTCGCATGTTGTACCTGTGACCTGTCGCCATTTCATCCATCCTGCGTTTATTGCCCAGAAGTGGATTGCAATAAGTTGAAGAGAGATTAAAAAAGCACCCTCTTCTCGTGCTCACCAATGTTTTATATCAATATTGGATCTTTTTATGTTTCCAAGTGTACAGGACGTTCCAGACGATCACCTGATGGTAAGTGATACCTGACCACGACAGAGCGGCTTTGATGGAGACCAACTACTGATAGACAATTATTATTCTCCATCAACCATCCGAGACAACGGATGTAAGGTCGCTCATTCCCGGTTATTGAATAGCTACCCTTATCCCAAAACACAGTACTGCAAAACACTCCTATTTTACGAGACGATATTTGACGCTGCGATAAGTAATTCCGAAAAAAAAGAAACAATGTTAAACACTTCCCCAGATAAACGAGTATGAAGAGACGGAGTAATATGTACTCGTATCACTAATATGTATATGCGTAGGCGGCCTCAATTACTTACAGCGAAAAGAATTATTGGAAATGTAAATAAACATTTTCATTTATTTCATATCAATAATATTACATCAAACTTAACGTTCTCTGCTGTTATTGTGCATACCTAGTAATTTGATATCATTGATCAACAAAAACCTAATTATTCAAAATCAGAAATCACGAGTTTTAAAATTTTTGCTCACTCAGAAAAGGCGTGTAAATTGTAATAGAAATTAACGCTTACTGCGCAAATATCGCACGTTTTCGATTCTTATCGAATCATTCTATCGACTCGTGACATCATTACACGATGACGTCACGGTAGGGTGTGTCTCGGAGTGTCTTGATGCCTAATTTCCTTATCTGCTCAGTTATCCGTTACATATGGTCGAATCGTATGTAATTTTATGATTGCGTAATATTTGTATCTTTACCCTGCACGATGATATTGTAAATTTTTACTTTCTTTTCTAAATAAGAATTTACATAACTTGATAAGGTGTATATCTGTATTGAAAATCACTAATTGGAATGATGATTGGATTCAAATAAAACTCTTATATATTGATAATGAAAATGCATCATCATCCTCAGCTCATTATACGTCCCCACCGAGGGGCACGAGCCTACCCGTAAAGGGTGTATAGGACTTAGTCGTCTACGCGGGCCCAGTGCGGCCTTCACGGCTTCACCGGACAATTGACGAGCGTAGATGGCTCACAGACCAAATATCTGACTGCGCGGATTGGACGACTTCACGCACAACCTATGAATTTCTTTGCAGGCGTGCGTAGGTTTCCTCGCAATGTTCTCCTTCACCGTCGGATAACGTACATATAATTTCAAAATTCGAAATCACATTGGTTCGTGGTGCACCTCCCAATCGGAAGGTAATAGTTCACACCGACGAGCCACCGCTCTATGGGCTTATTAAATTTATACCTGAAACTGTCGATAAGATTATGAACATCTTTGTTCCTGTCGCAGGCCACTGCTGCATATGTTCAGGTCTAGAGGTCTCCCCCAATCTGCGCCAGATATCCCGGTCCTCCGCATTCCTCATTTCCTCCACCAGGGACCTCCCGTGCTTTGTCGGCCCTCGGTCCGGGTGTCCTACTCACGCTTGCCAAGACGCAGTCTCCACTCCAGAACTCGTCTGCTCCAACGGCCATCGGTTCTGTGACATACGTGACCAGCCCACTGCCACTTCAACTTGCTGGTGCGGCGGGGTATCTTAGGAACTTTAGTTCTCTTACGGAAAAAATCAGCAAACTAACTGCTTGTTTACAATACAGAAAGAAATATGTTTGCTGTTTTCGTGGAAACAAAAATTACAAAAGCACCTACGCACGGCTTCATATCATGTGTCGCCGGATGATTATTCGATCAGCTACATTACAAAAAGTCTAGGTGTCATATTTACCACTTACAACACGATAAGCACACCACTGGCTGTTTGCTTACTGATTAAATTTGGATGGTCTATTCACCATCTACGGTCAAGAGCTGGGTTCATCATCATCAGCTCATTTAGCCGTCCCCACCGAGGAGCACGAGCCTACCCGTATAGGTGATTAAGCTTTAGTCGTCCACGCAAGCCCAGTACAGAATAGCCGTCTTCACGCACAACTTTTGAACCTCTTCGCAGGCGTGCGCAGGTTTCCTCACGATGTTTCCCTCAACGTAAGAGCGTCGGATAGACGAACACATAATTTCGAAAATTCAGTACGGTAAAGACATTGGTACGTGGAGGGGTTTGAACATGCACCCTCCAGCTTGGAAAGCAGCAGTCTACACCGATGAGCCATTGACGCTCCTATCCATAATGGCATACTGTCGTTAAACAAGGAGGCACCAAAAAAACACCTTCTCTTTCCCCATGTTCCCTTTTTACTATGCACTTTTAAGGCACCTTTGGAGAAAGGAGTGTTCACGAGTGGCAGTGTGACTTACCATCAGGCAAATCATCATGCTCTTTTGCCTATGAAATCAAAAAATTGCCTTTCAGCTTCACAAGCTAGAAGTGTGTGCAGCAAAAAAAGTTGCGAATTGCACCCAAGGATGTTGGCGATTTTTCAAACTCTTAATTTGTTTTCGAGAGTAGAGTGCCGATTATAAACGGATGCATCTACACACAATTTTATAATTTAATAAAATGTCACCGAAAAAAGGTATATTACTAAAAAAATCACATAAGTAAAACTTACTAACAGATACGATCATTGATTTGAAATAAATAAAATTTTATTATTATTATATTATAAATAAATTTTCTCTTTCCTTGGGTACCATGACGTAGGAGGCGGCTTAAAAAAACACACTTAGCAAAAACCAGAGAGGCAGCACTTTCTCATTCAAAACCTTTTATAGGTACTGCTATCTCCATCCCGATAAGCGTTAATGTTATTGCAAAACCCCTCTCAAAGTGCAAAAGTGGATTGTATCGGTCAGTAAAACAAAGTTCAGGCATTTCGCAAAATGTCCGATCCAACTATCTTCTTACAACTATAACTTCACTTAATCTACCCCAATGGTATCAACATTTAATAAAAACCATTTAGTCTCCAACCACGAAAGGAATTGGACAAAATATAATAATTAAGACATTATTGTATCCCTCCACGGGGAACAAATTGATTCTTATTGAAAACATCGTAATGGAAAAAATATCAACCAAGTTTCTGTTTTGCGCCTACAGTTAGATATATTGGTAGGGATGCAAAGTCCAAAATAAGATCATGAAAGAACTTAAGTGATCGATAATATCCCGTAGGATTAGCAAGTTAAATTAGCAGTAGGTAGGGCAAATAGTTTGAAGAACCGATGGCCAATGGAGCGGGAAGGTCTTGAGTGGCGTCTACGTAACGGGAAATTAAGTGTAGGCCGACCCCCGACCAGATGGACGGATGACCTGGTTAAGTAGAGGAAATTAAGGCTACAATGATGATGACGATGATAGCAAGATATACTGAAATCCGCAAAAACTCGCGTGGTGGATTGCGACCTAATTTCCCCATAGTTTTGAAGCGGCCGGCCTGTGCCCTTCATTGGAACGTAATAGGCTAATGATGAAGATAATACTATGATATCTGAGCTGTTCTAAATAATAACGTATATATCTTTTACAGGTTGCAGTTCGAACAGTGTGCGTTTAGATTGCATAATTTGATTCCTCCAGCATCGTTTCACTATCGGACAACTCGCCGCAAGAAATAAAGAAAGAAAGACATTTATTTTTAGACATTGCAACACAAACAGAACAAAACACAACAAAATTAAATAAAATAGGAAATATAAATAAAATATGAAAACAAGATCACAACTCTGTGCTACGATGTCCAAGTAAAGGAGTTCCATCCCTTTGTTGTCGATATACCATGTTTTTGCACAATAAAGTTCGGTTCTTCCTTCATCATTCGAACTGCAAGGCAGTGGAATGTTCCTGCGTCTGTATTTCCCGATACGTGCAATTTAGGGGTTTCCAAGGCAAGAGTGAATAGGAATTTCAGTTGCGTGGTACAACTTAGGCTGCATCGTCTCCATCAGGTGAGATAGGAATCAAATTTTTAGTTAAAAAAGTATAGTGTTCCTACCGACATAGCCCGCCGGATCAGCAAGTTGAAGTGGCAGTGGGCTGGTCACGTATGTCGCAGAACCGATGGCCGTTGGAGCAGACGAGTTCTGGAGTGGAGACCGCGTCTTGGCAAGCTCAAAGCATGAGCGTAGGACGCCCTCCGGCCCGATGGACCGACGACTTGCGAAAGGTCGCTGGTGGAAGCTGGATGAGAAAAGCGGAGGACCGGGATGTCTGGCGCAAAATGGGGGAGACTTATTTCCAGCAGGACTGTGATACGTTGAAGAGAGTGTTCCTACACGATTATAGGTTTAAAGATTTCTGGATTTGAATTCAAAGTACAATATTTCCAAAATTATTACGCAATCAGGTCACCTCACATACGATAACGAATGCGCAAAAAAAGTCGACTCGCGAAAAAGCCCAGACCGTAACAGCATATATTATAAAATCGAAACACATTACAATTTGAAATTTCATCGAGATTATTCAGCGTCTAGACTGCACATATGTCAATCTTGGCGAAAAAACTTCATAATTTAAACTGTAACATCCCTGGGGATCCTCGTTTATCATATCGCTTAGCTTTATAACGTTTGGAGAACGCAGGACTCTTCAAAGCATAGATTTTGGTGAAAACTGGGGCCGTAGTGTGTGCCCATATGTACATACTGCCCGCGTAGTGGGTTATTGCCACAGTCAAAATTTTTCCCAGTTAGGTTTGGACATTGCAGAAAATCACCTTTTTCGGAATTTTCAGAAAAAAACGCCGTCGGTAGCTAGTTGGTGTGGACTGTTGCTTTCCGATCTGGAGGGCACAGGTACAAATCCTGCCCCGTACCAATGTCTATTCGAATAATCGAAATTATATGTAAGTTATCTGACGCTCTTAGAGTGAAGGAAAACATATTGAGGAGACCGCCTGCGAAGAGATTCCAAGGTTGTGCGTGAAGTTGGCCACTCTGCACTGGGCCCGCGTGGACGACTACGGCCTGTACACCCCATACTGGTAGGCTCGTGCCATTCTGCGGGGTCGTTGAATGAGCTGATGATGATTTCAGAAAATCACCTTTACGGACTTTTCATAAGAAAAGCCAGATTTACGTCAAGGAAAAAGATTACGTGCTTTGGTGGGCACTGTATGGCATCTGACTCGGCTCCAATCTTAGGATTGAGTTCGTTAACACCCACCACCCAATCAGCACCACGCATTTAATCATAATATTTTTTAGAACATAACTTATTTCTTAACTAGAGATAGCTAGACTGGAGCTGGTAGTATTTATTTATTTCTTCAACCAATCGCAGTTCACTGGACACAGGCTTCCCTCATTCTGCGCAGGATAGGTCCTCCGCTTTTCTTAACTAGCTTCCACCAGCGACCTTTCGCAATTTGTCGGTCCATCGGGCCTGAGAACGTCTTACGCTACGCTTGCCGAGACGCGGTCTCCACTCCAGCACTCGTCTGCTCCAACGGCCCGAGGTTCTGCGACATACGTGACCAGCCCACTGCCACTTCAACTTGCTGATACGGCGGGCTGTGTCGGTAACTTTAGTTCTCTTGTGTTTAAAATCATTTCTGACATTATCAATAAGGGAGATCCCGAGGCTGGTTCTCCCACACATATATATATATATAAAACTAGCTGTTCCCTGCGGTATTACCCGCGGTATAAGATATTCTCCCGCAGTAAAACATAACTTAAAATCGCTTTGTAAAGTGTAGCGATGCGCGGCAGCTGCGGTAATTCATTGCTTAATTTTCCAAAATTAAAAGTATTGTCTCGTCGGTGGTTCAGTGGTGCGGACTGTCGCCTTCCTACCGGGAGGGCTGAGGTTCAAATCCCGACACATACCAATGTATTTTCGAACAATATATGTACGTTATCCGACACTCTTACGGTGAAGGAAAACATCGTGAGGAAACCTGCACGAATGCGAAGAGATTCGAAGGTTGTGTGTGAAGTCGTCCAATCCGCACTGGGCCCGCGTGGACGACTAAGGCCTAATCACCCTATATGGGGTAGGCTCGTGCCCCTCGGTGGGGACGTTTAATGAGCTGATGATGAAAAGTATTATCTAAAAGTAACCTATGCTTATTCTCATTACATCAGCTACCTGCCAAAAAAGTCGCGTCCCAAATGCATTCAGCCGTTTCAAAGATGACCCGGACCAAACTTAGAGACAAAATATTTAAAAAAAATTTTTTTGGCATATATATTCATATCCATAAATAAAAACTACTGTTATTTTAATATTACAAACAGACACTCTGATTTTATATGATATAGTTAATATACTTTTTACCTATATTTTATGAACGACCATTGAAATAGTGGCATAACTTTTACGATAATAACAATAAAAACTAAAATAATACTCCCGCCATTTATCTCAAGAGAAAAAAACTATAAATACCGTTATCTGCTTACAAAAACACACCTTAATAAGCGACTATTTTTCAAACGGAACCAAAGGAAGATCCAATAGAAAAATATCGTCAAAATAAACAGATATATACATTTTCCGTGTAAATGAATACAAAATAAGTTTTCCTTATGAGCAGATGTGCAGACTGACAAATGGAATCGCATTATGTAATATTGGACACGATCAATTCGGGCAAACTTTGAAATACACTTCTCTAAAGTAAATTGTTGGTGATCTTGATTCGGACAGTTGGTGGCATCGGATATTTGTTAAAAGGCCATCTTCAGTATTATTGCATAATGCATGCCTATATTATACAGATAACAAGCTTGTTTTTCTATTTCTTTGAACTCCATAATCTTAGGAACTCCTAGAAAAACATTTATGTTGATAAGACCATTTTTTTATGTCATGAGTGAACGAGGTGGTCAGATCAATCAATTGGTGGTAAGACTGACCGTAACAGATGCAGTGTTGATGGAAATAAAGGACAGAAGGCAATTATCATTCTCCGCCAACACTGCCCTGGGCCCGTCACCAAGACGACAGATGTTAGGTCTCTCATACACAGTGTTGCCACCTTAGCCCTTTTGTAGCTAGATCTAGCACTTTTTAGTATAGGTGAACTCCTTTTTTAAAGATGTAGCCCGAAAAGAGAAATCTTACTCCTTTAAATTCGCGTCGGATAACGTACATATAATTTCGAAAATTCGAAAACACATTTACTTTATGATCTATATTAGTGTTATAAATAGGAAAATTTTATAATTTGTTCGTTTGTATTTCTCCGAAACTAATTAAAATAATTGAAAAATTTCTACAACTTCAAAACCGTGTAGATATTCCCGTGTAAGCTGAGCTTAATTTTCTTTTTAATTTTTAAATATAGTTAAATATGTAAAACAGTGAAAATAAACATGCGAAGCTGGGGCAAACCGCTAGTTTACAATAAGTAGGTTAGTATCATCGGAACACATCGTATGATGCTGGCGCGATGATTTCTTAGCTAATGTAATTGGTTGCGGCGAGTGAGATGATGACTGACAGTTTAACTAAGCATCTTTTTAAGATCTGTGAAAATGACATTTTTTGTTTTTATTGTTTAACAGATATTAATATACATTTTCATACACCTTCTCATAGACTAAATGTCATTAGTTTCTTTAATTATAATTGAGAGTTTATTTCGATAAAATATTTCAAATTCTTAACCCGGGGACTTAACGCTATTAAAACAGTTGAACAATAATACCTTTCATCATCATCAGCTCATTAAACGTCCCCACCGAGGGGCACGAGCCTACCCATGTAGGGTGATTAGGCCTTAGTCGTCCACTCGGGCCCAGTGCGGATTGGACGACTTCACACACAACCTTCGAATCTCTTCGCAGGAGTGCATGAAGGTTTCCTCACGATGTTTTCCTTCACCGTAAGAGCGTCGGATAACGTACATATATTTTTCGAAAATTCGAAAATACATTGGTACGTGTCGGGATTTGAACCTCAGCCCTCTCGGTAGGAAGGCGACAGTCCACACCACTGAGCCACCGACGCTCACTGAGCCACCGACGCTCAAAAATACCTTAAACTTCGCCTTATGGTACAAGAATGGTGACGTATCATTACAGTAATACTACATTATATATGTACTAGACGTAGACTCGATACTGAGTCGTCTAGGTGGGTACCACCGCAGTGACAGATATCGTCCCGTGAAACACGAGTGTTATGCACTTTTGTGTTTCGGGATGAGGGACTGTAGCTAGTGAAATTACCGGGTATAAGAGATCTAACATCTGTTGGTTCTAGTGTCGGCGCAGTGCGCATTGATGGAGGATAATAACTGTCTATCAGTTGTTGGTCTCCTTTAATGCCGCTCTGTCATGGTCTGGTGTATCACTTACCATCAGGTGATCGTCCAGACCGTCCTGTACACTATAATATAAAAAAAGTAATATTGTTTTAAGAGATTATAGTAGCCCCCTGAAGTTTATCCAACACTAAGTATCATTGATATAATGTGGTTCCTTAATTTTAATTAACAACCTTTAAATTCTCCTTCGATATCAAGTTATGGAACTGTACTTATAATATAACGCTCTATCATGGTCAGGCATCACTTACCATCAGGTGAGCGTTCTGACCGACATGTACGCTTCTGTAACGTAAAAAAATCATTCAGTCCATATTCCATTCATTACACATGATCATCATCTCATCAAACGTCCCACGAAGGGCACGAACCTACCGTGTGTAATGGGTGTTTAGTCATCACGCGGGCCCAGTGCGGGTTAAACGACTTAACGCACAACCTTTGAATTTCTTCACAGGCGTGCGAAGGTTTCCTCACGATTTTTCTTTCACCGTAAGAGCGTCGGATAGCGTACATATAATTTCGAAAAATTCGGAAACACATTGGTACGTGGGGATTTGAACCTCAGCCCCTCCGCGTAGGAGAGAACAGTCCCATTGAGCCACCGACAATCTCATTAAACATGGTTGACATAAAGTTTGAGACCTTATGGTGAACCGTCTTCTTGTTAACNCCAAACACTAAGTAATCATTGATATAATGTGGTTCCTTAATTTTAATTAACAACCTTTAAATTCTCCTTCGATATCAAGTTATGGAACTGTACTTATAATGTAACGCTCTATCATGGTCAGGTGCATCACTTACCATCAGGTGAGCGTTCTGACCGACCTGTACGCTTTGTAACATAAAAAAATCGTTCAGTCCATATTCCATTCATTACACATGATCATCATCTCATCAAACGTCCCCACCGAAGGGCACGAGCCTACCCGTGTGTAATGGGTGTTTAGACATCCACGCGGGCCCAGTGCGGGTTAAACGACTTAACGCACAACCTTTGAATTTCTTCACAGGCGTGCGAAGGTTTCCTCACGATTTTTCTTTTCACCGTAAGAGCGTCGGATAGCGTACATATAATTTCGAAAATTCGGAAACACATTGGTACGTGGCGGGATTTGAACCTCAGCCTCCCGGTAAGAGAGCAACAGTCCCATTGAACCACCGAGAATCTCATTAAACATGTGTTGACATAAAGTTTGAGACCTTATGTGAACCGTCTTCTTGTTAACTTGCAGAAGGCAAAAAACACCCTCTCGTACATTAATAACGTAATTTCTTTTCCCAATGATTTGCCTTGCTGACGTCATCAATCTATAAAGCCATATAAATGCAAGTAAGATTGCGCTACTGATGCAAACAGCCAATCACAGGCATAAACGAGTAATATAAGCTCTATATGTTTAAGCAATTAACATGAATGTGTGTTTATTTTTTATGTCATAATTGAACAGGACGAATTTAATACGTGCGAAACCTCGGGCAATAGCTTATAAGTAAATAACGGGATAACTATACGTGCATACTTCTTTAGTGAATAAATACCTAGAAACACTCAGACCAAAACAGACAAACAATTCGTGGACTCAAACTACCCTTGCCGACTTCTCAACAATACAATTAATTGTTTGATTTCGATAATTTGGATCTACGTATACTTGGCGATAGACTCGATACTGAGTCGTTGCACGATATCATCCCGTGAAATAGGAGTGTTTCGCACTTTCGTGATTCGGGATGAGGGCACTGTAGCTATGAAAATACCGGGTATGAGAGACCTAACGTCTATTGTTTTGGGTGACGAGCGTAGTACCGCATTGAATGAGAGTAGGTAATAACTTCTATCAGTTGTTGGTCTCCTTCAATGCCGCTCTGTCATGGTCAGGCGTATCACTCACCACCAGGTGAGCGTCCCGACTGTACTGTTCACTTCGTACCAAAAAAAACCCTACTTATGTACTTAAAATGTTAAAATGCTATTACTGGAACTATTTTACTGTTTTTACAGTACAGGCATGGTTTAGTGTCTCAACACCAGGGAAATTCAATTTTAATTGTAACCTTTTATTTAAACAAATATGTTTATTAATTTCCACCACACTGGCTGTCCAATAAATTTGATACAACTCTTAACAATTATATGAAATCAAACATTTATCAGAACGTCAATCTGTGCCTCCGATCTACTTGTAACCAATTTCCACCCAAACTGGTTTCAATAACTGGGGCAACAAGGGAATCAGAATGGGTTGGGATGAATCTGTTAACTCCAGAAATAGTGAGCATTTATTTCATCCAGAATCTACAAGATTCGCAGGAAGCTTATTCCAGTATAACTGCGATATGTGAAGGGTCTTTTATTAAGCGCTTCCTATCTTTGAATTAAAATAAAACAGAATGTGCGAGATATAACCGATTTTAAGGGTTCATCACTGCTACGGTACCCCTTTATGAGCGAGTCCAACTCGCACTTGGACGAACTTTTTCTTATTAATTTTCAAAGCGTACAGATGCCGTTACGTATGAAATAACTCTTCAATTCAACCAATCGCAGTTTACAAGACATCATCAGCTCATTTAACGTCCCCACCGAGTGGCACAAGCGTACTCGTATAGAGTGTTTAGGTCTTAATCGTTCACGCGGGCCCAGTGCGGGTTGGACGACTTCAAGCACAACCTTTGAATAGTTTGCATGCGTGCGCAGGTTTCCTCACGATGTTTTTCTTAACCGTACGAGCGTCGGATAACGTACATATAATTTCGAAAATTCGAAAACACATTGGTACTTGGCGGCATTTGTACCTGCACCCTCCAGGTCGGAAAGCAACAGTCCCAATGAGCCCCCAACGTCCCCCAATTTATAGTATGCCAATTCATTTTGACGGATCAGTAAACAGTCACTTAACATCCTTACCCTTTAGACCGTTTTTGTCTTGGGTGACGGACGCAGTGCGGCATTGACGGAGGATAATAACTGAGTATCAGTTGTTGGTCTCCTTCAATGCCGCTCTGTCATCGTCAGCCGTATCACTTACCATCAGGTGAGGGTCTTGACCGTCCTGTATAATTTAACGTAAAGAAAAGAAAAGACTAATCGACGTTTAAGAATGAAACTTAACTAAAACTTAATCAAATAACCATTATAGGAAACCCCCGCGGTGTCTTCTCATAATGTCTCACAAATTGATGTATAAACGTGGGATGATGACGCAAAACTGTATTGTTTAGATTCTGGTCAAAGTCAGTGAATACCAGTGTCTAAGTATTTACGTCACAGTTATAGAAGATATTAATATATAGAAGCGTAGACCTCCCATCAGATGGACGGATGACCTGGTTAAGGTGGCGGGTAGCAGATGTCAACTGCTAGGGATCGGTCCGTATGGAAAGTATTAGGGGAGACATTCGATGATGATGATGAATGATAAAAATATATTTGTTTTAGTGAAGATATACAATTACGTGCAGTGCATTCAAAAGCCCTAAAAAAGTTCGTAAGAGTATCCATTTTCTGTGTATAAATCCAGAAACTAAGGGATTCCACATTTGGCGTATAGTTTTCTTTGCCAGATTTTTCTTGATCAGTGGTTTCCCCTGGAAATGAATTGTCATGGCCGTCCTGGAAGTATTCAGTCTTTAAATAGGTTTTGGACTCTTTTGGGACGGAATGATAATTGATAAGATGGTGATTTTTGGGTGGTCTCGATTTGAATTGGCTTTGTAGGGCAGCCCCAATGATGGCTCGTGTTATGCCGTGTCCTGCTTTCCCAAAAACCTTCATATTAGGATTTAATGCCAGCTGCCGACAAAAATAACACCATAATCTTTTGGGTTTCAGATTATGTACCCATTTTCTATAGATACGCTATGATGAAGAAGCAGTATTTTATGAACTTTTTAAGTATCTACATATTATCCCCTCTGACAAAAGATTTTCAATTGTTTTTTGAATCTCGATTCGTCACTGTTCAGTGAACAGAATTTTGAGTTAAAACAAAGGATCCTTTATTTTATTTGTAACATAAATATAACATAGTGTCCTAAAAACGAAGACTTTTATAATAAAAACATTATTCCAGAGTTACTAATGGGTGCAATAATAAAAATCAAAACAGCAGGAATATCTCAAGAAAAGTCTTTAAAAAATCAGTCATTTATTAAATCAGCGCCATCTATTGGCATTTTCCGAAAACAACATTTACTTACAAAATCGTTCGCTACGACTGCATTCTGAAGTATATAGGTATCAGACCTATGCTAAGTAGATCACTGTTGGAACTTTATGTTTGCAAACCAAAATCGCAAGAGATAATCGTATTTCGCACCTAAATTTTAAAGTTACATTTTTAAAAATTCAAGGGCGTACAGTCGTGTGCAGACAAAAAAATATGCATTATTGATGTCAAATTTTAAAGGAAAATCGCTTTGAGGAAAGAGGCGTGGTTAAGCTGCATATGTAAGAGCTATTTTTAGTATTCAAAATGGCGTCTTATACTCGTAAGTCATTCCTTTATTTCAGGTACCTAGTGAGAACACTTTCAGACAAAGATTTTTCAGTTGCAGTATTAACGTTGAGTTTTTATAATGTCTTGAATTCTGTCGGTTATTCTTTTTACCTTAATTTGTTATTTTATAACCTTCATGACTATGAATATTAAATTATACTCATAGGAACTCTTATGACCTACAATTTTACTCCAAAATATCTAAAGAAAAAAGGAAAGCTCATCTTTAAGGCAGCGATCGCGATTTTTTCCCAACATACTTTACAATATCTACCGTAAAAATCTCGTATTTCGAAATATTTTGGCCTGTGGCACTAACAAATAGCGTGGTTTTTTAAATAGTAAAAGAACTTCCTAAATAATTTTAATGCATCGAGGAATTTCAAACTTAAAGTCAAACACAAAAATGTTCTAGACCATTCGTTTCCACAAGACCGTTGAAGAGTTGATTCTAACGAGAAAACTCCGGCAAGAAAATAGTTACACTTTGCAATTAAATATTGATGGTCGGTGGTTCAATGGTAAGGTGAGGTTCAAATCCCGTCACGTACCAATTTGTTTTCTAATTTTCAAACGTGTACGTTATCTGACGCTCTTACGGTGAAGGAAAACATCGTGAGGAAGCACCCTGCGAAGAGATTCAAGGGTTGTGCGTGAAGTCGTCCACCCCGCACTGGGCCCGCGTGGACGACTAAGGCCTAAACACCCTATAGGGGTAGGCTCTTGCCCCTCGGTGGGGACGTTTAATGAGCTGACGATGATTGAATAATTACTTCATTCATCCTCACAAATATAGTATAATATTAGTATAGATATAACTCTTAGTCTCACCTATCTGCCCTGATTTATACCTGTCATAAAATTAAGGGTAAAAATTAAACCTCTGTATCCTTAAATATAATATCCTGATGGATATTATATTACACGACTCCTTTAACTTCCAGCCAAGGTTTTATCCCAGTTGGAATAGACAGTAGGTGTAAAGCAATTAATGATAACAATCAGTTTAAAAGACCCTAATGGCTAGGAAATTTTATAGTTTTTCCTGATACGAGAACTCTAGGAAGACAATGATGAGATTTATTAATGTCGTATTTTAAAGTCGGATAGAGGATTTCATAGGCTTTAATATGTAAAATAAGTAGAGATATACTTCTCATCATCTTTTTATATTATACTTTCAATATACTGATCTGTCTCAAATCGAAACACATCAGAAAATCTATCGCCGGTGACTTTTAGAGGTACTGTCGAAGCCCACAGCTGGACAACGGTTTGCACCATTCTGCGACAGATATCCCGGTCCTCCGTTTTCCTGCCGGCCTCCCGCGCGTGGTCCATCGGTCCCTCGGTCCTACGCTACGCTTGCCAAGACGCGGTCTCCAGAACTCGTCTGCTCCGCAGACATCGGTTTGTGATACGTGACCTGCCAGCTTATTGATTATTTAATTCGACATTTCACGTTCAAATTTAACCAACCAAGCGCATAAGATACACATTGCAAATGATTTGATGGCGCGTCTCGACAGGCGAAAATAAATTTAGGGCAATAAATAAATTGAATTAACTGCAGTGCGTACGTGATATATTGCACATCGAGTTTGAATTGCAATTCCTCAGTTTAACTAGGTGGTAGACTCGGTACTAAGTCGTCTAGGTAGGTACCACCGCAGTGCCAGATATCGTCCACTAGGTGGTAGAGTCGGCACTGAGTCGTCTAGGTAGGTACCACCGCAGTGCCAGATATCGTCCACTAGGTGGTAGACTCGGCACTGAGTCGTCTAGGTAGGTACCACCGCAGTGCCAGATATCGTCCACTAGGTGGTAGAGTCGGCACTGAGTCGTCTAGGTAGGTACCACGCAGTGCCAGATATCGTCCACTAGGTGGTAGAGTCGGCACTGAGTCGTCTAGGTAGGTACCACCGCAGTGCCAGATATCGTCACTAGGTGGTGACTCGGCACTAGGTCGTCTAGGTAGGTACCACCGCAGTGCCAGATATCGTCCACTAGGTGGTAGACTCGGCACTGAGTCGTCTAGGTAATTACCACGCAGTGCCAGATATCGTCCACTAGGTGGTAGATCGGCACTGAGTAGTCTAGGTAGGTACCACCGCAGTGCCAGATATCGTCCACTAGGTAGAGTCGGCACTGAGTCGTCTAGGTAGGTACCACGCAGTGCAGATATCGGTCCACTTAGGTGGTAGACTCGGCACTGAGTCGTCTAGGTAGGTACCACCGCAGTGCCAGATATCATCCGTGAACGAGTGTTTTGGACTACTGTGGTCCGGATGTAGCTAGTAATATTACCGAGTATAAGAGATCTAACATTTGTCGTCTCTTGTGACAGGCGCAGAACCAGTGTCTCCCTGAAAACAGCGTTCCTGGCACGCTTTTAGTGTGCCAGGACAAATGCTGAGGGAAGTCCTATTTGGCACTTATTTTTTTCGTTTTATGTTTCTCACTGTTTTATGTTTCTCACTGTTTTATATTTTTGTTGTATAACTTCAATTAAGAACATTTGCACATCGAATTTCGATAGAGTATGTCGGAAGCACTAATCTCAACAACAACTTGTGCCATATTCCAGCAAATAAATGAATTATTATTATTATTATGTATTTTATTGTGTCAAATAAATATTTTTTTCTTTCAGTGTTGACGGAAAATACTGACTAATTACCTACTGTTATTAATTTTCTTCAAGACTATCTGTCGATATTATTTACGTATTGTGTATTAAAATTCAGTTCTTTTTAAATAAAAAATGCGTCGGTGGCTCATTGGTGAGTCGATTTGAAGGGTGCAGAATCGGACTCCGCCACGTACCAATATATTTTCCGAATTTTGCGAAGTTGTGTGTACGTTTATCTGACGCTACGGTGAAGGAAAAACAACGTGAGGAAACCTGCGCACGCCTGCGAAGAGTGAAAGGTTATGTCTGATGTCAGCCAATCTTCACTGGGCATGTGTGGACGACTAAGGTTTATACACCCTTTATGAGTAGAGGGCTCGTGCCCATCGGTGGGGACGTTTAATCAAATTCATACAAAATTAACGACACTGTTAAAATTGACAATTGTTTTTATAGCCTGATGGAATATTTGAATCGGCCATCCTTTTGACATCTTATTTGTACTATTCATTATTTACATTTGACATTTTCATTCCATTTATTGTATTGGAGTTATTTATATATATTTAGTAATGAATTGTGATTATTAATCTCATATAAATATTTGCACACCGGCACACTGTATAAGATTCAGTATTCGTTATGCGAATAAAATTATTTGATTTGATTTGAACTATTTTCTCAATGATTTGATATAACTTTTTCTTCATATTGCGTAATAAATTAACGTCACCGTTGGTAGCGTTTTCTATGATTTCTAAGTAGCCAACGAATACAGATAAGAATTGCAAAGCTGTGACATTGACGGAGGCGATGTGACGTCAATGGGATGAGTCACATATCTTCCGATCCATTTCAGTTATATGTTCTATGTTAACTTCTAAGTCTAGACTAGAACACAAAACGCCATTGATAACCCACGCTTAAAGATTTTTTTTTCAAATAAGTTAAAAAATATAAATAAGGTTCCGACTCCCACAGTGTCTAAATTTAAGCTTGTTTGGATTAAGAAAAAAATTAAGACTAAGTAAGAGAATTGCGTAGGTACTTTGGAAATAACGTAAATACTAGGTAATAAGTTTAAACCGAGTAGTCTAAATAGGTATCCGCATTGCCAGATATCGTTTCGTAAAACCGACTTCTATGTTTCGGAAAGAAGCCATTGTAGCTAGTGAAATCTATTATCAATTAAGAATAAAAATACTTTACTTTACTTTATTACATACATACATTTAAATAAAATTGGATTGTGTTTGTAATATCGAAATATATTTAACAAAATACTAATCAACTGATTTTGTCTGTCTGTCTGTCTGTTTCTTCCGGGTTATCCCTGAAACTACTGGACCAATATGTATGGGACTTTTTTGGGAGGTAGCTAATGTAATAAGGAAAAACATAGAATACTTTAATTTTTGCGCGGTACGCGGTGGCCACGCGTCCCGCGAGTTCGAGCTTTTAGGTCGTGTTTTACTATGTGAGGATAAAATCTTATACCGCGGGTAATGCCGCGGGGAATAGCTAGTTACTATAAAAGGCCTAACAACGTAGCAGTGTGGGTTAGTTATCCAAACGATGTATCTATTATGGACAGTGTGTTACTAAGCATCAGATTAGTGAACTGTTCTTCTGATATCATCAGCATCAGCCTATAAGGTTTCAGTGCTGGGCACAGGAATTTCCATGCTCCATAGTCAGACCCAATGCAGATGTGTTAATGACTACCATCCTGAGATTGTAGCCTTAAGTACCCTCCAAAAATTTAACTTCAATACTACAAATAGACACTCCAATCTTATTTATATGTAATAGATTGAGCTTCCCATAACGTTATTTCCATGGCACAGATATTTATACGAATTTAACGTTAACCTCTTGTTGGACTAAAACAAGTTAAGATAATGATCTCCATTAATTATGCGTCATTAGTTCATAGTCAAAATGGCCTCCTCGTGGCATTCGTCACGTAGACATTTAAAAAGTATTTATAAAATGCCTATGTCCTACGCTACGCTTGCCAAGACGCGGTCTCCACTCCAGAACTCGTCTGCTCCAACGGCCATTGGTTCTGCCATACACCCATAGACATTTATATATATAAGTATATTTATCCGTTGTTTACTACCCATAATACAGGCTTCACGCTTAACTTGGGGGCTAGATGGCGCTGTGTGAATGTCAATGGATATTTATTATTTATTTAAACAGTGTCATCTAGGCTCAATTTAAGCAGAGCTTGTATAATACAGGTGTTAGACTCGATACTGAGTCGTCTGGTAGGTACCACCGCAGTACCAGATATCGACCCGTGAAATAACGAATGTTTTACACTTTTGTGTTTCGTGATGAGGGCACTGTAGTTGCCAAATTATCGGGTATAAGAGACCTAACATCTGTTGGCTAAGGTGACGGGCGCAGTGCGGCATTGTTGAAGGATAATAACTGTCTATCAGTTGGTCTCGGCAAGCGTAGCGTAGGACGCCCTTCGGCCCGATGGGCCGACGACTTGCGAAAGGTCGCTGGTGGAGGCTGGATGAGGAAAGCGGAGGACCGGGATATCTGGCGCAAAATGGGGGAGACCTATGTCCAGCAGTGGACTGCGATTAAATAGATAGAATAGTTGGTCTCAACTATCACCGCACGGGTCAGAGAATTACTTTGTGGTCAAATCGGATGGGTAAGACGAGCAGTGAAATTACTGGGTACTGTAACTTACCGTGACGTCACAACTTTGTAAGTAAATGACTGGTGTAGAGGCGTAGTATTTCCCAATAGGTCTGTTACTATTTAAAAAAAATTGTTACTGATTTAATAACAAATAATATTTGATTAATGAAATACAATTAATGATAAAGAAATATGTTTTTTTTATTTAAAGCATCAAAAACAACCATCCCAAATTACCTATACTAAATTCAACCGGGACTCGAATCTAAAGCCAAGGGCCCCTGACAACGGTCCGTCGTTGAATTAATAAAATTATAACGGAACGGAAAGTCCCGGAGTCGATGTCCGTTCAAGACATATTTTTGTCATGAGTCATCATATATGGTAAAATGATTGCTATCAATCATTAAATACGTCTCATGACGTCATTGCTCTTTGATGACGCTGTTGGACGACCGATTTGGAGTAATTGTTGGGACGTCGCCAACTATACCAAAAGGTTCCGGATCGATTCCCGTGCTGAACAAACATTGTGTATGATCATGTATGTTGGTGTTTGTTTGAGTTTGTATTTTGTGTTGGTATTTCTTAAAATAAATCGTAATCTGTAAAATTATTTCATAAATTTTAAGTCTCTAAACGGGCAATGAAGCGACTTCTTCCAGAGTTTCTCTTAGCAAGAGAGAGTTTCTCTTCGCTTCTTGGCAAGCGTAGGACTCCTGGACTGAGGGACCGACGACTTGCAGAAGGGCGCTGGTGGAGGCTGGATAAGGAAAGCGGAGGATCGGGATATCTAGCGGAAAATGGGGAAGACTTTTTCAGCAGTGGACTGCAATAGCTTGAAGACAGTTAAAATAAGACTATGAGGTCTTCTTTTATCTAATGGACTGAAAATCTTAATTGACGAAGATGATGGTGGGATTGTCATGGTCTCGATAATAATTTAAACCAACCAGCCTATAACATCCCACTTCAGGGTTCAGCATTTCCCATCATCATCATCACATCAGCTTTATACGTCCCCACCGAGGGGCACGAGCCTGCCCGTAAAGAGTGTTTAGGCCTTAGTCGTCCAACATCCAGACCAATATAAAGATTAGATAAACATACAATTGGTGCACACAAATGTTTGTAAGTGCTATCCGGAAATCGAACTCTGCACTTGTGTAGTAGCTGACATTTGCCCGCATGAGTCGTTCAATTAGTATTTTGTTATTTATAGCCCCTTTGAGTCCACTGCTTTACATCAGTATGTAAAATCGTCAACAAAAAATCATCATCATCAGCTCATTAAACGTCCCCACCGAGGGGCACGAGCCTACACGTATATAGGGTGATTAGGCCTTAGTCGTCCACGCAGTGCGGGTTGGCCAACTTCACGCACAACCTATGAATCTCATCGCAGGCACTCGCAGGTTTCCTCACGATGTTTTCATTTACCGTAGGAGCGTATAATTTCGAAAATTTAAAAACATTGGTACGTGGCGGGATTTGAGGGCTGACCTCCCAGTAGGAGGGCGCAGTCCACAAATGTGTGAGCCACCGACGCCATGAAAAAAAGTTCCTTTAGAAAGAAAGAAAGAAATGTTTATTCTGTGACAGTATACAATATTACCTTAAACATAAAATCTTAAATTTAAAACACAGAACAAGTTACCACTCAGCAACAGCCATGGTGATGAAGACACCATGATGCTGGTCTTCCGTGGCTAACTTCAAAGAGAGACTACTACATACACGCACATTTAATAAAATTATATATTTTAATACCACTAAATTAATGTACTCATTAACGGTTTTCTTTAAAAAGTAATGCAGTCAGAACACACTGTGATATTCTGAAAAATATAGAAGTTAAAAAAACGATAGCCTCCGTTCTCAAAATAAATCCGAAGTAGTTCGTTTCAAATCACATTGATCATAAATCATAATTGACCTAACTGGGAATAAAGTTCTACATATATTAGAAAGTATAATCAAATCGAATTATAAGGTAAAAATATATTTTCCTCTTAATTTTATAAAAACATTTAAAATTACAATCTTTAAGTAACTTAGGAAAAGCAGCCTTTTCAATAAGATAATAAGGTATACGTACTTTATGAAAACATTGAATTATTGCAATTATTTATCCCAAGTTCAAAGCTCTACATAATTCTATGTAAAATACACAAACTATACGTTTATTAAAAAGTAATTACCTATATCTGATAAAGCATAGCGCAAGCAAACCATTCAAATGTTTTTTGCTTTTACAATAGTAATTTTCATCAACAAATTTTAATGATTCACCAAGTATCTTTATTAAAGTAACAGGCTTATTAAGAGATCGATACTTTATCAGTTTAATAATATTTTGCCGACAAAGTGG
>PQWD01006851.1:15000-37755 GCA_019425675.1 Leucinodes orbonalis | reverse complement strand
CTGTTCGCTATGCCGACTTCCCTAAGTGCAAAGGGTGTTTAAGAACTTTTCGTCAAGCACCGCCCTTTTAATAGTTGAATACCTATTCAGAAATTTAAGAAATCATTAGGGGGCTTCGTTTAGCGGTGAATAAATTAGGCTGTAATAATAATCACGAAATATTTACTTTTTGAGATTGCATTACTGAAAAAGATTGGGTAAGTATTCTTAATCATATCTTATCATGGATATATTTTAGCTATGATAACAGTAAATAGATATTGAAAAATATTGGTTTGCAAAACAATTATACTAGGTTTATGAGAAAAATCATTAGTTGCTCCAGATTTGATTTGAGGCAATAAATTATGATTAAATTAGGTATGTTCATGAAATTGAGTTTTAAATTCCCTGAACCATGAGATGAGATTATTGTTATTTAATTTAATTACATATTTTATTTATTCAATGTTATTAATAAACAACAAAGACTTCACCGATATATGATTAATTGCATATAATCCCGTATATGTTTTAAAAATATGGTAACGACACAGGTAATATAATTTCTAAATATCCAGTGCGTCTGTAGAGTGCGTGAGAAACTCGTGCAGTAATTGTCATGTGACAATCATTGCTCGAGTTTTCTTGCAGGCGTTATGATTTTTCAGATATTTAGATCACCCATGCTAGGCATAAATCAATTTAGAAATGAACAATGTGTATACCCTTACTTTCATCCAAGAAAATCAGCCATTTTGTGAAAAATAATGTTTTTCATAATCTATCTCGTGTGTAGCTAGAACAAGTGTAAATGTGCACCTGAGCGCTGGCTGACTCGGTGCCTCCTTGCGCGGTCTCGCAAGCGGCGTGGACCGCCGAGAGCACATCTTCAGCCCGCAACTCTTCCGTCGAACCTGTAACCATTAAACAAGTTAAACTATGGCGCTTCGCCTATTTATAAGATGGCGCCGCTGACTACTGAGAAACGGAAATGGACGGAAATACGTCATCATAGAGTACAAAATGGTTGAAACTACAGGATACGGATGTGCCTATGTTAACATCGGGTTAATCGTCTACTCGTTTGCCTATCCATGAATAAAATATGAACTATCATGACGGAGGCGTTAGGCCCTTTACGACCCATTGGTCAATCTGTAATGGTTGAGACGTCAGCTGTTATACCAACGGTTCCGTGTTCGATCCTTGGCAGAACAAACAATTATGTGCAACATTGTCTGTTTGCATTGGTCTTTTATTTCAACAAACCCACACGTGTACTGTATCAATTAATGTGAGCTCTATGTTTTCATAATAAAGCAGTAGTAGATGCCCAAGTAAATACTTGTTCTTTTATACTAGTGTATTTGTTTCATAAATTGAATAGTTTGCGCGAGATATACTTCCAAAGTTGAAAAAAAGGGGCAGACCTATGTTCAGGAGTAGACTGCAATAGGCTGAAGAGATGAGAGAAAGAGATAGTGCTGAACATACCTCCATTGCCATTTTTGTCATGCGGCTTCTGGTTCCTACGGGCATTGTCGTCGGCCCGGGAGGTGCTGGCCGGGCGTCGGCGGAACCCGAAGGATGTGGCGACCCCTCGGCTGGGCTTGTTGCCGTTTCCGCCAGCGCTTTTGTCCCTCTTCTTCGCACCCTTCGATTCAGAGTGACCCTGGAAAATAAGGAGCCTGTTAGCGTTAAGCTAAATATACCGCAATCATAAGTAGAAGTAGTGTCCTTCCGATCTGGGGGTGCAGGTTCCAAACCCGCCACGTACAATGTCTTTTCGAATTTTCGAAATTATATGTACGTTTATCCGACGCTCTTACAATGAAGGAAAACATCGAGAGGAAACTTGCGCACGCCTGCGAAGAGATTCAAAATTAGTACGTGAAGTCGGCCAATCCGCAATGGGCCCGCATGGACGATTAAGGCGTATACACCCCTTTAGGGGAGGGTTGTACCCCTCGGTGGGACGGCAGAGCTGATGATGACCGATAGAAGGTTGATGGCGCAGCGGTAGTTTGTTCTGTTAACAAGCGACAAATTCAGATTCGTGACCTATGTCGTGGATTCTACGGACGTTTTGTAGATATTTTTTACCGAGCACGACTACCAGTGGAATGAGGTAATGCCGAAGATTTTTTCTGAGCGATACGACTTGGTGTCCTTCGAAAAGAGTTAGAATATCATTGAAAGGGCCTATTGCAAATTATTTAATATCAGATGAGCAGGTTGCTCGTAGACCCTCTATGACATAAAAAAAGGAAAAATATAGCCCTGAAATAACAAAGCGTGATCCATCTAACGTAACTTTATAGATGATACGAAAGAATCAAACAACTCCTAAATAAATATAGAAACTAATGTAGGTATGAGTATGTAATTGTGCCTGTAATAATTCTGTAGTTAAACGTAGTCAGTCAAATGCACCTTATAATTAAATGAGTATAAACTGACACAGAAACATTTAATAACATCTTTCGTTTCACGAAAGCAGTTACCATGCAATGTTGTTAGATTTAAATAGTGATATTTCACAATATTGTTTGCATCACGAGTGCATGTATACGAGAACAATGTATTAGATGTCTTGATATGACATAGGCTCATGAGAAGATTGGCAATTATGAGAGAATAGAGTTGTCAAGAAAATGAAATATCTACACATCGCTTTAAGTCCAGCATAACTTCGTTGGGCCTAAGTTATTACAGATTAATGGGATTTAATTGTGCATAAACTATACTTCGGCACGAATAGGCCGGCTGTAACAGAACTAATGCCACCAGTGTTGCCGCTCGATAGTCCACTATCGATATTCTGGCTAAAGCTATACTGTCGATAGTTTAGGCAATAGTCAGAAGACATCGATAGCCATGCAATAGTAAAACTATTAATACAGAACATACTATGGATAGTATCGATACTATCGACGTTATTGTCACATTGACAATCATCTATTGATACTATCGATAATTGTTAATATCAAGGTCAACTATCGATAGTTCGGCATGGATACCACGGTCTCATCGAAAACCGGTGTGTAACAATGTGCAAGTTGTGTTTGCGAGTAAAGTTATCGAAGCCACAAAGATCCCCATTTCTCTTCTCGTTTTTATATTCCCTCCTTGTTTAAGCTAAGCACGCACTCTTTTCGAGCAACGAATGTCAATGGTTGGCAATAAAATAATGGTTAGTTCATTCGGAGAAAGTCGTTTGAATAAAATATTGATTAATGAAAGACTAGTAAAATACAGCACGGCAAAGAAAAGGCGAAAATCGTTAAAGGCTCTACTTTCTTTAACGGTTCCGGACGCACTGTGTAATGTTAAAGCAAGTGAAAGGACATAAGAAGCACAGGTGCGTTAAAGGAATCTTTCTACATGATAAGCAGAAAACATCCGAACCGTATTCATTAAAGCTCGATCAAATACAAAGATAAATGTCCGTATGCCTGTAAGTAAATGCATACATAAAATAAACCGTATGTACATAATGTGTGTTAAACTATGCACGGAAGTGTTAAACAACACCATAAGTGACAGCATCGCGACCACAGACATCAGAATAACATTAGACTGGACAAGCCGCCAAGTTTATAGGCAGTCCAGTGTCGCAATTTCTTTTCGGTTCTTACCTGTGAAAAGTTAATATTTCTTGTAAATTTACTGATTCATTGCGATATGGGTTACAATTGCACAGGATGCATTTGGAAAAAAACGGTAATTTCTTCTAATATTCGTGCGTCTTGACTCGTCTCACAGAGCGTAAACTGGTACCCAGTGTATGCTCGTTGAGCTTACAGTTGTCGCACTTTAAACGCGGCTTGCCCCATTTCCTGTATTGGGAAATCTGTGATCGCGACATATTTAGACGCGGTTACACTAAGTACTATTGTTTAAACGACATGGTTTTCCCTAGTTAAAGTTTATATGATAGTATTTATTAATTTTAAATATACATCAATTAGGACATTTTAAGGAACTATTGAGGGAAAAGGATCTTACTTATTGTTTGAAAATTTTCGAGAACTCCGGTTCGTTTCTTTTTTATTTTTATGTCATAAGTTAAAAGACGGTCAATGCGCTCACCTGGTGTAAGTGATACCGACGATGACAGAGAAGTTGAAGGAAATCCATAATAGTGATCTGCGCCCGTCACCCGAGACGACAGATGTTAGGTGTCTTATACCCGGTAATTTAACTAGCTACAGAGCCCTCATCTCGAAACAGAAGTGCAAATCATTCCCTATTTCGCGGGACGATATCTGGCACTGCGGTGGTACCTACCTAGACGACTCAGTACCGAGTCTACTCCCTATTAAAAAGTAGTTCTGGTGTTAATATTATAAATATTTTTTATATTTTTATCCATAATATTATTGGACTGCCTAATCAATGTTATATATTGCATTTATATTAAATTATGTATTTTTATAACAAATTACAGACTCAGGAACAAGCTTTAGTAATTCGTCGTAAGTTTCAACGAGATTTATGTAACCACTCAGTAATTGTACAGACAGTAAGCAGTTATGAGATTCATAGAATATTCAAACAATCTTATTTCGTAAATAAATGACCTAAGTATATGCCGATGTGATCTTACTCATGAATAATGTATGCCGCTGCAGTATTACGTCGATTCAATGATAATAACTCGTTCGGTCTTTAACTGACGCAATAGTATCTTTAGGACTACAACTCTCATGTAAATGTTATATCAGCTTTGGTTAGCACAGATTTTGTTCCGATCCCAATTTAAGTTATAATTCTTTTTAATTACTGCCCTTGTTCTAACAGTATACTTTGAAAGTATTTCAAAAGGCTATAACTATTTACATGTTTTAGTAGAAGTATAATATTTCGATAAGATAATAAGAACTAATACAAAAACTATTAGTGATGAAAATAAATGAGTAGATAAGTAAAAAGGTCTGTAACCCACCCCACGGGCCCTATGCGATTGGTGGATGTTAACGTCAACCGCCCGACGGTTTCATTATTCGTTTCGGGCAATCATCTGATTCAGCCTTCAATTTCCTGATCAAACTCGGCAAAATCACACAAAGTGGGTTTGACTATGCGGTCTCCAAGAACTCGACCCCACGACACGATCACGCGGCGATCTTCACTAAAGCTTAAACCTCTCCACCCTGAAAGAAGAAAGCTAGCCCTACAATGACACGGTTTAAGCTCCAGAACTACTTTCTACTAGGTGGTAGTGTCGGTGGTATGAGTCGTCAGTCGTCGTAGCACCGCAGTGCCAGACATCGTCCCGTGAAATAGAAGTGTTTTTTACTTCTGTGTTTCGGCATGAGGGCACTGTAGCTAGTTAAATTACCGTGTATAAGAGACCTTACATCTGTCGTCTCGGCTGTCGGGCGCAGTGCATTGTTGACGGAAAAATATTGACTACCCACTTTTATTAATTTTCTTCAACACTCCTGTCATAATCAGGCGTACGACAAGAAACCAATGCAGACGCCCTTATACTCAGTCTATCAGATTCATTATCATTTAAGTATTGTATGCAACTCTGCTTTAGTGAGCACAAGTAATCGGATTTACCCGTTTTAGGGTATAATCCTGCGGCACGGTGCTGCAGGAAATTGCCCGTATATAGCATTAGCACCGTTGACACTGCCCTATCAGGAGCTTCCGTAGGGGGCTCCTCATTGTATGTGCCATAAATGAATTATTGTTGGTTTAGTTGAAAGCTTTAGAAATACTAAAAAATATATTATTATAGTTATTTGGAGAGACGTCGGCTATTACACCAAGTTGAAGGGTTCTGGGTTCGATTCCCAGGCAGTAGGTACAAACAGTTGTGTGCATTAACCTGTCTGTTTGTATAGTCTGGGTGTTTCTATGTAAATACAAAAGTATTCCAAAAAAAAAAAAGTATGTTTATCAGTTGGTTAATCACCAATTACAGACTTATGCTTAGCTTGGGGCACGATGGCGCTGTGTGAACGTTGATGGATATTTATTAATAAATTTACCATCGATAATTATGTCGCTGACAACAAGACACATTCAATTCAGATTTACTTGCCTTGAGTTTCTGACATGTTTAAATTAAATTCAAAAAGTTTGTTTTAAAGTAGTCGATTTATTCGGGCAATGCAGTCAAGCTATTTCAATGCAACGTCGCTTCAAAATAATTGCGTTCTAAATAGTTATAGTATAGTTCTCATAAAAATAAAAGTTCTGTGATCACAAAGCGGGACGAGTGCATCGCGTCCCAACAATGGGTCACACAAATAGACCGGTAAAAGTACGAGGTTACTTGAATCGAAACGATAGATCTTAGCCTATTGTGGATCCAATTACAATGGCTTTTTCTTCGCGCAACAAAATTCGATTTGTGCTTCGTTCGAGACTGTGATATTTCAATTTGTAAGCCCTTTCACGGTAAAAAGATCACGACACACGATCGGGGAGAATTGTGAAAGTGACTCGCCATGTATTTGTTATGAAGTGACTTTAAGGAGTTTCTAATACAGGTGCTTGAAACAAAACATTCATTATTTTCTCTTCCGCTTCAAACTATAGGTAATATCGATTTTCTCTATTACGGTTCAGTAAACATAATTTTAACTTTGTTTTTTTTTTAATGTGAACGAGACGGCTAGTTCTCATACCCGATATTATGTGACACGCTTGTACATGACAGATGCCCCGTTGAAGGAAGCCAAAGTTATGTGTTTGGTTTCCGTCAGCACTGTCCTGCGCACGTTACCTAAGACGACAGATGTTAGTCCAAGAAAATAGGTGTAACCTTCACTAGTTGCAGTGTAACTCTCCTATTTCAAGTTCAGGGCACAATATCTGGCTCTGCGTTGAATTCCTGTATAGACGTCTCAGGATCGAGCCGTACTCCTAATAAATAAAAACTACCATAAATCAATTATATACTTCTTACAGATGGTCTTCCTACTACGGTCTATCTAATTTCAGATGTTAGATAGAGATAAAAATTATTCATTGCACATAAGAAAAAAAGCAAACAACACAACAAGAAAACACAAAAAACAACAGGCCTTATTGCTAAGGTAGCAATTTCTTCCAGGCAACCTTTGGGTGAAAGAAAAATACTTTTAGGTAGATGTAGTATCAAAAGTAGAAAGAGGTATGTTAGAATGGTATGGACACTTGGAGCGCATGAGTGAAAGGAGAATAGCAAAGCAGGTTCATTGTTCGAATTTGGAAGGATACACGAGCCGGGGACGACCCAGAAGGACTTACCATGACCAAATGGGTCAAGTTCTTAAGAAGACTGGGGTTCCAAGCAAAAGGAATAAAAGATCTTGTGGATGGATGGATGTGAATGAGTATAGGGAAGTATGCCAGGACCGCGTAAAATGGCATTTCATCATCTCTGCCTGCCCCTCTGGGACCAAGGCGTGAACTTTATTTATTTATTTACGTCTTACAGAACACAAGCTTACCCACACAACATGACTATGGGAATATCAGGCAGTAATCTACCACGCGAGCCTAATTCAAAACGGTGAGTTTTAAGGACTACCTTGTAGATAAGGCTAAGACCAACCTAGGGCTAACATTAGCACCAATTTGGGTCAATACGCTTCCATCTTCCAGGCTGAAGTATACGCCATCATAGAATGTGCGGAAGCGAATCGACTGGAAAACTGCGTTAACCAAAAAAGTGACCAAACTAAATGACCTGGGAGGAAATAACAGGATAACTCTCAAATGGGTACCAGGTCATTCTGACATCATTGGCAACGAAAATGCTGATGAACTCGCAAAGGCTGGGGCCAATGCCATCCAAAAGACTGTAGAACCTGTCTGTGGCATCCCTGAAAGCCTAAGGAAAAATGAACTAGAACGGATGCTCCTCGAGGACTCTGTCAACTACTGGCTAGAGTCACCAGAGGCAGCTCACTCAAAAGCGCTAATCAAAGCCTACTCAAAGAAGCGAACCTCTGAACTGCTACAGCTCAGTAAACCCAAGGTCAGGGTCCTTGTAAGGGCACTGACTGGACACTGCAAGCTGAAAAGTCACCTTCACAAAATGAAGCTAAGTGACTCGGAAACCTGCAGATTCTGCGCGGAAGAGAGAGAGACACCAATGCACTTACTCTGCAATTGTGGTCCTCTACAATGGAAGCGAAATATCCACTTGGGTAATTATTATCTATGCCCAAGTGACATCGAATCTATAAAGTTGGGCAGGGTCCTAAACTTCCTTAAAAGTGCCCAACTATTAGATGAACTCTAAGAGAGGTGCGAGTCACAAAAGATTTTCTAGGTCGAAGTGACCACAGGTCTGCATAAGCCAGAATAGCCCTCAAAACCTAAATAATAATAATAATAGATAAGGCTTCCGAAGCATGAAGGGTATCGAGACAATATTTTTCGGGAGTTTAACCCATCGGATAACCGACAAACTGAAATTTGACCTGTGATCAACCGAATGCACTAATCACCACGCCATCAATCCTAAAACTAAAATTAATAAAATGATTTCAAATGGCTTTTTATTTTACTAGTAATTTAAAAAGTCTATTAACGTATAAATAAATATTAACACCTTTCATTCAACATTTAGCAAGAGATTACGTATCCTAAACAATTGGCTACGTCCAATAGCATCAATTTCCTGAAAAGGTTGTTCGTATATCGGAAGCAGTAATTACTGTTAAATTGTAATGTATGCATGGGGATGAACGCGTTTAAGACGCATAACAACTTCACAATTGTCACAATTCTCGAGGAAAAGTCTTGTTTACGCAAGCTTTGAATAATGTTACCTTTATTAAGCATATGAAGAGGCCATTATCTCAGTCCCACGAGTTCACCTCACTCGGAAGTCAGGCTGCTGCGGTTGTTATGTATTGCGTGCGCACACTTAACTTGAATAGGTGTTAACTACTCTATATCATTACGTTTAAAGACTGTATCGTTTGTAGTCATAGAGTTGACAAGTCGAGAGTGAATTTAAGTAGATGCGCTAACTGATAACTAGTAGCGCGAATGCACAAACTAGTACCTTAAGTTTACCTAGTGTATAATTTATACCAGTAAAAGTGTATATTATATACCGGAGAGGTAATTTATTATGCTGTTGAGTTTGCGTTTAACTCGTCAGATATAAACTCCCCAATTGTCCCCATGATCAAGCAAATGATCCACGGGAAGATTGCATAGTGTCAGCTCGATTTTTTTCACTTTTGTAAGGAAATTGCAGGCTGAACATCCGATAGTCTGATAAGTAAGATGATTTCGTACTTTCGGTCCAAATTACTATATTACTATGGTATCGATACCCATCTTCCGCATTGGCCCATATGATGGTACTATCCAATCTCTCCATAGCAATCCATAGCCCAGGATTAGCAAGTTGAAGTGGCAGTGGGCAGGGTACATAGTGGGTAGAACCGATGGCCGATGGGGCGGAAAGGTTCTTGACTGGCGTCCGCGTAACGGAAAGCTTAGCGTAGTCCGACCCCTAACCAGATGGACGGATGACCTGGTTAAGTGCGGTAGCAGATGGATGTCAACTGCTAGGGTTCGGCCCCTTGGTGGATATCATAATGGGAGGCTTTCGTTCAGCAGTGGACATAATAAGGCTGCAATGATGAAGACGATACCAGCAATACTATGCTGGTAGGCTTGTGTCAACTATTTCAAAAGTTACAACTTTTTTTATATTTAGATACGTTAAAAGTTTAAAGTGAATTCCCAATTTTATTATAAGCTCGGCTACACAGTGGATTATTAATTTTAAACTATGTAAGCATGTGTTACGTTTAATCATTTCCGTGTGAGAGGCAACCCGATGCGCTCGAAGTTAATGAGAGCCAGTTTAACCTGAACCTTTGGACCAACACGTAGAAAGAGCTTCGCACAGGAAGTCATTACTGAGTATAGTACGATTCACGAAAGATGACCACAAATGGCGTTCTTCTGCGCAAGTTAAAACATAATAAATGAAAGTGTAACAATAGAATTACTAAATATTGAAAAGTATATGAGCGTAAACAAAATACAAGAATTCCCGCCGTCGCTGCAACCGCATCTCCAAAGCATTAGAAAAAATGACTTCAGCGCAATGGTCATCATTCGTGAATCGTACTATACGACTTGACTTTGAGCTACATCAAGGAAGTTTCCGGTATCTGGGGGCACGGCAGTGCCCCCGCCAAGTCGAGCGCGAAGCAAACACTGCCGTACCATCCTTTACAGGATCCATGTCGCCGCATTTTCAGGCCCCGATTTGAGAACCTTTGGATAATACCAGAGCGCTGAAATTTTCGTCATCTAGTTAGATATAATAACTTACTTTAAATCCAAAATTTCAAGTCTGTAGGTCATTTAGTTCCGACGTTAAGCGAAAGCAAAGTTTCGCATTTTCGACAGACACTCACTCACTCATGATCATCAAAATAGAACTATACTCGCGTGCAAGTAAATCGACTCAAGCCTCAAGTGCGCATAAAAAGTGATATAACTAAAAAATGACTATTTTACCTCTATATAATGTTTACATAATTAAAGCCTAGTAATTAGGCTTTCAAATGGCATAATATAGTAATTTAAATAAACATTTGTACTTAGAATGCACCTGAACGCAACCTCCCGTAAACTGCTCTGCGCTCTATTCACAACTTGCGCGACACAACCCCCTATAAAACCCCTGTAATCGTTTTTTCTTATCAGTCGCTCATTAGACGTTGACCTGAACACTTCTCTGCAAATTAAAGCCGTCATTTGAAGAAAATTATGGATACAACACCTGAAGAAGCGCTCAAGTCGTTGCCCTGTTGCAAGAAGGGTTGAACCAGCGAGAAGTCGCTCGTCGTTGAATATGAGTCAGTCCGCTGTCTCGAGCAACAGAAGGTTTCAGAGACTGGTGCCTTCACTCGGAGCCTAATACCAGCCGACGCCGTGCTCCTCGGAGCGTGACGACCGTTTTTGGTCTCGACCTCTCTCCGAAATCGACACCTTACCGGCGTAGATGTGCAGCAGGAGCTACGTCAAGTTCGCGGTGACTGTCAGTCAGTGGACAGTTAGAAGAAGGTTGAAAGAAGCTAACCTTACTCCGAAAAGACCCGCTACAGGCCCGAAGTTGACCACAGCTCATCGTCAAGCACGCCTTCACTTTGCTCGAGAACATTTGGATTGGAGCATAGAGCAATGGCAGTCAGTCCTTCACAGATGAGACGAGATGTGTCTCCATGGCAGCGACAGGAGAGTCGGTATACCCGTCGTCCGGTGAACGGTTTCAGTGCTGCTTTGTGGAAACCGTTGCATATGGTGCGGATCTGCATGATGTGGGCTGGAATTCCTTAGAAGGCAAAACGGACCTTGTTTTCGTTCCTGGGGAGGCCGGGAGGAGGTCTGACCAGTGATCGTTACATTGAAAATGTTCTACTGGATCAAGTTGTCCCTTATCAAGGCTTTATTGGGAAAATTTCATCTTGATGCATGACAATGCCCGATGTCACACTGCTCGGCCACACGTGATTTCCTGAACGAAGTTGGAATTCACACTATGCATTGGCCAGCGCTCAGCCCCGATTTAAATCCCATTGAGCACATATGGACGAGCTCAAAGGAAAGTTAGAGCGAGGAATCCAGCTCCGACAAACATCAATGAGCTCAAGACTGCGTTGTAGAAGAGTGGGGTCGAATACCACAATCATCCATAAAAAGTTGATAAGGTCGATGAAGAATCGCATGAGAGCAGTGATCAGAGCTAGAGAGGAATACCAAATATTGACACGAATAATTTTTTTATCTTACGCACATTTTTTCATTTAAACACAATAACCCCATACTGAAATTGTATGAATTTTCAACATTTTTACATTATTATTAGCATTAACCTTTTTACTAAACTACTGAATCGATTTTCATGCAACTTACACCATTTTAAAGCTCAATTACTAGGCTTTAATTATGTAAAACATTATATAGAGTATAATAGGCATTTTTTATTATATCACTTTATGCGTACTTGAGGGATATACTGCACGCGAGTGATAGTACTTCCCATTAACTAAGAAAGCTGAATTGGTACAGATTAGGTTTAAAGCTACATAAAGGGAAACTATGAAAACTTCGAAAATCGAAGATCTGGAGTACCTGGTGACCCTGCTTAGATAATAAATCATCAAATAGAACTAGTACTTCCCATGAACTCACAGAGCTGAAATTGGTACAGAGCAGGATTACATAAAGGGAAAACTATAATAAATGATAATCAAGATCTGGAGTACCTGGTGACCCTGCTTAGATAACAAAGAGCCCAGCCAAAACTATAAGAGATTGACATACCGCCTTTAAACAATATATAATTAACATGGCCGCTTCAACATGTCAAAAATCGGCACGTAGTGCCCCCGCCAAGTCGAGCGCGCTAGACCAAACAAACAGACATGTTGTGCACACAAATATGTAGTACTGCCCGGATCGAACCCGGAACCCTTGGTTAGCCGACGTTTCAACCATACACCAATGGTCGTCTAAAATTCCTTTCAAGTTTCTACAAAAGAAGAAAATCCACCAAAACATTCTGTAAAAAATCTAGCAAGTCTCGATGGAGCTGCTTGATTATCTCTAAAAGTAATGAAATCAAACAAAGTCGTGCCAGCTAAGTTCCTTTACTGCAATAATAATTATTTGTAATGTGTGACTGGCCGTGAAACATTCTTTATACGTTAGTGCTTTATCAAGCCTACAATCGATGGCTATTGAATCACCGTTTTCCAATGGCAAATTGTACCGTCAATGGTTACGGTGCTGGCGACAGATTGGTGCAATGTGTCATAAAGCACCTAGTTTTGTATCCTTTACTCTTCAACGGCCAAGTCACACAACATAAACCATAATAATAATTAATTGCAGTAAGAACCTTAGACTTGGCACTCTTTGTCTTGATTCATTACTTTTAGAGATAATCAAGCAGCTCCATCGAACTTGGCTAGTTTTTTACAGAAAGTTTTAGGTGGGATACAATATATTTCGTTGCATAGTAATAGAATTAAGTAAAAAAGATATACACGAGTACTATTAAAATTAGAAAATACAAGAACGTGACTCAAAAAATATAATCGTTTAAAATATTTTATTTAGCAATTCCCTTGGAAGAAAAGTTTATGTTATTTATAGTATTTCAAAAAGTAAACATTACAGTAAGTATTTAATTTACTTATTGCTATGTGCCACAAAAGATTTTCGGATTAGGCACGATAAAGTAGCAAAAAACAACAATGACACAACTTATTTTCTGAGAAAAAAATAATACAAACATACTTAGTTAATTTGATATCACTCTCGAAAAAATCACATATCTATACTAATATATAAAGCTGAAGAGTTTGTTTGTTTGTTTGTTTGAACGCGCTAATCTCAGGAACTACTGGTTCGATTTGAAAAATTCTTTCAGTGTTAGATAGCTTATTTATCGAGGAAGGCTATAGGCTATATATCATCACGCTACGAGTAAAGAAACGGAGCAGCAATGAAGAATGTTTCAAAATCGGGGGTATTTGAGCTTCCGCTGCGTACGCTGAGTAAACTTAAAGTTACACAAAAGTCATGTATGAGAGTATTGTTCTCCTTTTAAAGGTCTACAAAAAAGTCCGCGAAGCATATGTCTATTTTAAGGTAAGCTCACTATAACATATTTTTGCTAATAAAAATTCTGAAATTGACCCCGAAACCTTCAAAGTTGGAGGGAGGAAATCGTATGTATAGTGATAAATGCAAGTACCGTGTTATCCCGAATTTAATGCGAGCGAAGCCGCGGGCAAAAGCTAGTATAATAAAGCCCGATGTATGCTTAAATCTTTGAATAAGGTTACGGTTTTTGATGCGGAGTTTTTAAATAGAGTGATTGAGAGAAAGGTTTATATGTATAGTAGCATCCGTTAAAGAGTGGAGAAGTACTGTTATTTTAGGTTTGAGGCGGTACCTGTCGGCCAGGTCGGGTCGCCGGGAGTGTGCCTGTTATCAGCATTGCATTTGTGCGAAACCGAGACGGGTCGCTAGTACAATTATAATAGACATTTGAATTGTAGAGCGATATTAACTGTGCAATTTTAAGTTTCCACACCTATTATTAAATTAATTACACCTATTAACTATTATTATTAGATTTTATAAACAAGATAGTTCCGTACAGTGAAATTGATTAAATCGCTTAAATTACGTTTCATATAATATTTTGCCTCGATTTATGCACCTTAATGAAGTTGTTCATTTCAACGAACATACATATGAACACTTTCTTGTCTTCGACCCGTGATAGTCCATGATTGGACACTGGTTTACCCCATTTTAGGGATACCATTTTACAGCATATCCTGTGCTTTGACTCCTCGTCAGTTGCAGTATCTCCAGGATTCTTCTCATTATAGATTTTATTGTGTCACGGTTCGACAGTTATTGAACGATTTTGGATGCTGGGTTGTAAATTTCAAAATAGGCTAGTTCACATAGGTGCGTGCCTACGTGTTATAAAAAGTATATTGTCTTCAAATCTTAACTATCCGTTGACAATGCATACAATTTTCCATATATGATGCAATCATCAAACACACATCGCAACCCGTTATTGCACAATAACTGTGCATTCGTCTGTCGCTGTCATTCAAGCCGGTCCCGGCTAACTATCCATGATCCACGATCTCCAAACATATGTTTGCGACAGGAAAATAAAATCTTTTATTTCGTAGGTAGGCTAAAATTCTATAACCAGACAGACAGACCGAGTGTTTTCTGAATAAATGATAGTGTGGAAAATAATATCTTCAGCACGTACTCTACATTTACAAGCGCAGCTACTTATATTAATGAATGCGAAATTGTTGCGAAGACAAACAAAGTAAGAAATGCAGAATTATTTTATTAAATGTGACGAAGTAGAAATCGAAATCTGGCATATCAAGTACAATCAGTATCTTTTACGAGTAGGTACTCCAGTATCAAAATTAATACTGAAGATTCTAATAAATTCAAGCTACGAGTATTAGTAACTAGACGTGCCCGCATGCAAGGAAAGAAATGTAGGTTTTCTTAGTCCTAATTATATTAGCTATCTGCCAGTAAATGTTTACCGCTAAAATCAGTCCAGCATTCCAGAGACTAGCTGAAACATACAGACAAACGGACTGAAACCGTGAAATTGAAATTGAAAAATGCTTTATTCAAATAAATCTTTACAGATACTTTTGAATCGTCAAAACAGTATATATATATTTTTTATTAAATCTAATGACTCCACCACTGGTTCGGAACGCTGCCATCCAACGAGAAGATCCCGGCAAGAAACTCGTGGGTTACTCTTTTCAATAATTGGTTTTACAGATTGGTCAATAACAATTTATACAATTCAATTATTAGCTGCTCTGGAACACAATGCAGCAGACTAACACACAAAATTTTGTCTGCTAAATATTCATCTACTGTGGAATATCCTTTTTTCAACAAGGTAGTTTTAATTAAAGCTTTAAACATATGCAAGGGCAAATCAACAATATTTTGTGGCACTTTATTAAAATACTTTATACAATTTCCGACAAAAGATTTCCCTACTTTGTGAAGACGAAGATTCGGAACAGCAAGTTTGTTTTTATTCCTAGTGTTAAAGTTATGATGATCACTGTTTTTTTCAAAAGTGTGGATATTCTTACGTACGTACATTATATTATCAAAATATATTGCGATGCGACTGTCAATATATGATTTCTTTAAAAAGCTCTTCAAAGAATCCTGTGTCTAAGATTGTAAATGGCACGGACAGCTCTTTTCTGTAGTAAAACGTTATGTATGTCAGCAGCTGCGCCCACAATAATATACCATATGACATAACTATGAAAATACTAAAATATACCAATCTCGCTGTTTCGACATCAGTCAAGAGCCTTATTTTCCTAACATCATAAGCTGCCGAGCTAAGTCTACGGCCAGTGCTTCAATATGGGTCCCCACTGCAGTTTAGCATCAATAGTAATACCTACAAATCTAGTTGAATTAACTGTTTCTAATTTTTCATTATTAAGAATAACATTAGAATTTACTTGTCTTACATTTGGCATGCTAAACTTAACACATTTGATTTTCTTAGTATATTATATATTTGGTTTTAATAGATTATTTACAGTAAACCAGTGCATTACTTTGGATAGGGAACTATTCACCTCATCAAATGATTCCATGTGTCTGTTGATGTTAAAAATCAAAGATGTGTCATCAGCAAATAGTACTACGTCCATAATATTACTACAATAGTAGGGAAGATCATTTATGTAATGTGCGACCCCACCATCAGTGGTATTTTAATTTTTAGTAAAGCCAAATTGTTTTAAATGTAATATTCTATTCATATTAAAATGAGCAATTAATTGATTAAAAATTATTTTCTCGTAAATTGTACTTAATGTTGGTAGGATTGAAATGGGTCTAAAATTTGATGGATCGCTTTTGTCACCCGCTTTAAGTAATGGGATTATTTTCTGTACTTCATTAAATTTGAAGAAATACAAACACACTACACAATTATTAAATATGATTGTGTAGTGTAAGTAAACACTATTATACTTTTATAAAAGTGTTTGAGTTAGTATACGTAAAGCTAAATTGGCTATTGCATTTAACAACACTTGATATCAAACAATCTCTAGCAATAGATGAACTAGAACTTAACTGGCAAGTTACTTTACATGGAGCATTGGAAAAGAAGTCTTCAAAAGCATTAGCTACTTCGGAGTCATTGTTCAAAACATTATTGTCAATGTTAAGAGAAAAAGTATTATCAACTTGCTTGGTTCTTGAAGTCTCCTTTTTAATAATATTCCATGTAGTTTTGATTTCATTGCTAGCATTTCTAATCTTATCGCGCAATAAATTAGATTTGGTGGCTAAGCATACTTTTTTGAAAATCTTCGAATAGCGTTTTACGTAGTTGTAGAATTCTGGGTTATTTGAAGATGCCCTCAAACTATATAAATCATATAATCTTATCTACTTCTGTAGATGCTGGTGTGGCCCATTCACTGAATTTTGATGTAAAATTATTCACTTTTGTCATTTTAGTAGGAAATATTTTATTAAATGTATTTTTATAATAGTAAATAAATTTTCATACAAATTTTAGCAATTTGGTTCCCTAACTTTAATTGTGAAATTTTTCATCAATAATAGATTTGTACCTAAGAATGCGGTGTTTATTTATTGGCCTATGTACAATTTATACTTTTAGAGACATGATAATGTTCAAACTGTGCTAATAGTGCACTGTGATCTGATTGTAAGCAATTTATAATAGATTTACTCAAAACGTTTTGTTCACAAAAAATATTGTCCAAACAGGTGGCTGTAGTAGGAGTGACTCTCGTATGTTCAGATAACTGATTTATTAAGTTATATGATTTAAAAAGATTTAAGAACCTAATAGAGTTTTGTGTTGAATCTAGAATGTTAATATTAAAGTCTCCACATACAATCACCTTCTTGGAGGATTTGCAAAGCATATTCTGATGAAGGAGGTCTGTATACACAAATAATTATAAAGTGCTCGAGCTCTATGCATGACAATTCAATAGTTCGTTCTATTGAATGTCCTACTATGTCCTTTCTATCCTTAAATTTTAAATGTTCGTGCACTAATAATAATGATCCACCTCTGATAGCTGAAACTCTCCTGAACGAGCTACCAACTTTATATTTATCAATACTTATTATGTTATTACTACTATTTAGCCAGTGTTCATTTAAACCTAATATATGTATTTCTTTGTGTTTCAGGAATAAACCTACTACTAATTCTTTGCCAGAGAAGCCTTGTATATTCTGGTGTACCAGATTTAAATGATTTATCACAGGTTTCTCTGTTGTCACAGTGTTCAATAAATCTGGAATGCAAGAGACTTCCTCTATTGTCTTATTAACTAATTTAAATTATTTGGAACAAATTCCAAAGTCTTAAAATTACATAAGTTATTGTGCTCAATAAAAGCAGGTAAAATAGCCAAGTTGTTGGCTAAATGTTTAAAATAAAATGATAGCGAGTTTGCTATTTGTCTTTTGAAATAATATGAAATATAATAATTATTAATTATAATTAATCAATACTAAGAACTAAAAACCTTAAAAATTAAATATTATAACTAAAATATAAAAAAATATAATAACTAAATAATAATTATTTGTTAATACTTAATTAAATCTTACTCATAAGATACATTAACGTGAAAATAAAGAATTTATTAGACAATGCAACTAAAAAAAAAAAAAATATTATCTTTACTCACATAGCAGTTAATATTTTTAAATTTATTAATGTCAATCAAGTTAATAATTTTACTATTGGAAAAAGAAACCATATCCAAAGTCAAATTTAGTCTATGTCTAATATTGTTTTTTTTCTTGGGTTACATTCTGGCTATAAGGCAATGGTGGCAATTGGGTTACTTTGTGCACAAGAACTAACTGAGCAATTCGAGATGGGAATTGGCAAATCTGGACAAGCACATCATCTGTTTTAGTGCTATATACCTATGTGTAACTACTTCTAGTTGTTCTTTTAAACTTTTTGAAACCTTACTTGACCTCTTTGTGAAAAAGTATAATTATTCATAAGTTGTATAAGTTGTCTTGGCACCCAATTTAATGACTCTTACATCCCTAATATGTAATAATAACCTATTGATAAATTAACTATTTAAATTCTGGTAAAACAAAGTAATGCTGTATCTAATATAGCATTAATTGCTTCCCATACCGGTACTTGCAAAGGGCACCTGTTGAGAACCGATGGATCTCATCGGCCCTGAGTAACGGTAAGTCTTCATTCTTAGCTGTAATAAATTGAAGCTCTGAGCAAATGCCGGTCATGATTGTTTTGATAGGGCTGTCTTGTACTTGGATAATTATGGCTGTCATTTAATTAGAACAAAGTTTACTTAAACTTAAGTCCATATTATATATTTTTGAGACATCACGTCATATTTTTTTACAAATATACCAATCGTTTCGAGAAGCAGTAGGAACCTACCTAATAGAACCTTTTTTTTTATTACATCAGCCGCCGGCCATAAACAATCTTGTCCAAATCGGTCTAGCCATTTCAAAGATAACTGGAAGAAAGAGAAAGACAAAAATCCAAAAAGTGCGATTAGAGTTGATCCTTTTCGAACACCCATTTGATGACCTATCATCGCAGTATTTACTCTTACTAACATGCGCGATCGTAAACCAAAAGTACCCCTAATACTCTCATGTTATTAAACTGTATAAAATACCACTTCTTTCCGTACGGTATTTTAAAGAATATGGTTCGTTTCATTATTACTATTTGATAACCCATGACTATTGAAAACGACTTAACGGCCACACGCCGTATAGTTATAGTTCACGAGAATAACGTGAACCGATGCGCCGATGCGCCCGATTATCAATTCGACACACACGCAACGTGAAGGTGTGATGTAAGTTCAACTTTATTTGTGTGAAGCTCTGTAGACTATCCACGGTCAATTCCGAAAAATAGCTGTGTGCAGTTGCAGTTGTTTCCTTGTATTACTTTATTCTCGTATTAGGAATGTTAATATGTATCAATAAAATATTATATTAATCTTTCTAATTTAGATCAAATCATTGTGTATTACTGTGCTGTTGAGTTTCTTAGGTGCCTTTTTCTCAACAGGCCCAAACCTATGATTATTTCAAATATCAAAATTAATTTTGTGTTTACTTTTAATTTCTTTGATGGTAGAATTTTTTTTGTGCATTTTTGTTGTGGTTCATAAGTGTATTTGTAAGAATAATTTGAATAAATATATTTTGACTTTGACTTTACTACTAAACTTGTTTTAGTTTGGATTAATAAAAAATGCAACATAAAATGTAATGTAGATACCTAAGTTTTACAAAACACTGAAGCGAGCGAATGAAGTTAATGATGTCGTAATTGTTACGATAAACAAATAAGTTATAATGAAGGGTGGAATGGTAAGGGAACTGCAGACAGTAGAAATGATTGCATATTAATGTTAGTTAATAAAAAGGGGGGAAAAATTAAAATGTATAGCCCCGATGACGTGTTACGAAATCAATGTATGTATTTTAATGTGGGAGTATTGATTTGAATACGGTTACTTTTTACAGTTATGTTTATAACAACTTTGTCACCGTGTCGTGACAGCAAACAAGAATAGTTACAATGTTCACAACCCTTATTCTTCCCTCGGGTATTTATTTATTCAATTCACTGTAAATGATAATGACCTGGCCCTGACTTAAACTCTAAACCCTAATAAGTAGGATTATTCTACTTATTTTAATTAAAATTAAATTAAATTCGACAGCTTAGTAATTAAATATTAATTGAGCGATGCGGACGGTCAACTGTTCAATTTCGTTTAGACAATGGCATATGATTCAAAGCCTTGGAGTTGAATACAAAAAGTTCTAAATGCGCTGATTGTTCTAGTAACAATGCATAGGCGTGGGTGAAAAGCCGAACGGAGACGTGACGTCAAAATGCTTATCTTGCTAACGTTTAGTTATGTTTTACTTGACCTCATGTAACGGAACGTTATTTTCTTGTAGTTAGAGGCTAACTTAAATAAATAGCCTTCGATTTTATTTATTGAACAATTATGTGTGAACATAATTATTATTATATTCGCCCTCCGATGGATTAACGACTAGCGAAAAGTCGCTGTTGGGGGCTGGATGAGGAAAGCGAAGGACGGGGATATCTTAGGCAGAATGGTAAAGATGCATTTCCGCCAGTGGGCTGCGATAGATTGAAAATTACTATGTAACTGAACAAAATGATGCGACACAACAAAATATATTATATACCATAGTCGTCGGGAGTCAACATGCAATGGACTGAAGCTGGTTTTGGTCGGAAACCTTCAAAACTTAATTGGCAGTTGCATTGAGAGATCCTACCCTAGCAGTGCACAACGTTATGCCGTCGCTGTGGTATAATGTGAACGGAAGTAAGTACAGTTAATACGCTCCTAATAGCAATTTGTTTCAGTAAGTACTTATACAATAGCCCGCAGTGATTTTAAAAAGGGTTACGTTCTCTCTCTGAAACCTATCGCAGTCCACGGCTGGACATGAGCCTCCCTCATTTTACGCTAGATATCTCCGAGAGCGTCGGTGGATCATTTATGTGGACTGTTGCCTTCCGATCTAGAGAGTGCATGTTCAAATCCCGCCGTACCAATCTATTTTCCATAGTCGAAATTATGTGTACGTTTATCCGACGCTCTCACAGTAAAGGAAATCATCGTGAGGAATCTTGCGCATGTCTGCGAGGATATTCAAAGGAAGAGAAAGAGAAATCGACCAATCCGCAGCATAACAATACAGCTTCCATCAGCGACCTTTCGCAAGTCCTCGAGGACTTTTCTAATCCAACGGCCATTGTTTCTGCTACATACCGACGTCACCGGCTAACGGTTACGTAACATCTAAATAAAATAATATTAGGTACTCCGGAATTTATTTCATGTTCATTCCGATTTAGAGGCAAGTTAAAAACCTATGTTGTTACTGAAGCGCGATCAAATACGTATGTAAAACTAGTTTCTTAGAAAGTCAAATTAATCACCCGATAAACATTTAAATAGCAAGGTTAAGCTGGATGTCGGACCAAAATGAATATTAAAACATTTAGCTACCTACATGTTTTATCCTTAAGGCATATCATCCACATCAACGCATGTAAGCTACTCATAATATAGAATTAAAGCAGTTTTAACTTTCAACCATCGGTAACCGACAGACAGAGGCACTTACAGGGTTATAAACATTTCAAAGCGAACATTTTGGATTATTTTTGGTATAGGTATTATGGAAGGATTCATAACTACTACGCAAGATTTAATCATATAGCTAAGTAACTTTAATGGGCTATATTGGTATGATCATTTTGCCAGTCAAGTCAAGGTCCCCATTACACTTCAAGTAGAATATTTAATTTTCAAGGACCAAATGTGTGCCAAATCTGACCCCAACTTGGCTCAGATCTTAACCGGAACTACTTGATAGTATCCAACTCAAAAATCTAAATATTATAACCGATTGATTAAATTTAAACAGGAAAATTATCAAACAATAAATGAATTATTGGTCTTTCGTTGATGATGAAATTGTAGTTAAACTACTTGTAGTTGTCTTAAATGCGCAGACTTCACATTCTGCAGACGTCGTACCGGCGGTAGCTCCATCTAAAGCACGTAAAGCTATACTAAGTAGCATCTATATGAATTTATCGAATTGTTTGCAAATATCACCGCAGACCGTCCATTTTGTGCGCCAATCTTTTCCATTTGTTACATAACAAATCAGGTCTAACACTAAATGGTTTTAGCGTATAATTAAATACAGTGTGAAGTGAATCGCATGCAACATTATTGCCGAAGCATCATGTATACAAGGTGAAGGTCGTACCATTTCGCACTGTGGTTCAGTGTCGTCGTCATAGATGACGTTTGTGCAGTCATCCATCCCTATAAGTGGAGCGCTCCTCCTCAGCAGGCCACCGCCCGCTCATCAACACACGCACACAGCGAGCACTCCGGCATCCGACCGGTCACTACCGTCACACTCTACTCCACACAATCCTTATGAATAATAATCTCAAACTCCTGGATAATCCGATGAGTCACACGACCGCCACTTCACTGAGAACGAGGGCCGCAGACGGAGGCGTAGGTGGCTAGAATCAACTGATGCGATGCACGATTCGCGTATTGCAATAAAGCGGATTTT
>PQWD01006851.1:0-10000 GCA_019425675.1 Leucinodes orbonalis | reverse complement strand
TAACCTGCTAATTTTTTTTTTACAAAAGACATACTCGTTTTTCAATCGATTCGTTTTAAAATAGTTACTGTAGTAAATAGTACTATGATGAAAAAATAGTTGCTCTGGTCGCCTACGATTGTTGGAAGGTCCCTCGATTTCTCTGGTTTCCCTTAATCAAACCCTGACTTACTTATCATGGGTCCACATATGAAATATCCTCTTTCCAATAAAAATATCATCAAAATCGGTTCATGTGCGACGAAGATATCTGTGAACAATAAAAAAACATACAAGTATACGGTCGAATTGAGTTACCTCCTTTATTAAAGTCGGTTAACATTTAAGAGAACAGCCGGTAAATACTCTTCATTGATGTAAAAAAGTATGGATTCCTGATATGCTCACAAAACAATCGAAAAAAGTGTTCCGAATGCAGTGACAGCACACGTACACATATTTCGAATGAGCGTCATCATCATCAGCTCATTAAACGTCCCCACCGAGGGGCACGAGCCTACCCGTATAGGGTGATTAGGCCTTAGTCGTCCACGCGGGCCCAGTGCGGATTGGACGACTTCACACACAACCTACGAATCTCTTCGCAGGCGTGCATGAAGGTTTCCTCACGATGTTTTCCTTCACCGTAAGAGTGTCGGATAACGTACATATATTTTTCGAAAATTCGAAAATACATTGGCACGTGTCGGGATTTGAACCTCAGCCCTCCCGGTAGGAAGGCGACAGTCCACACCACTGAGCCACCGACGCTCTGTCTCTCTATCTCTTACCATTGATACTTATTTCTGACCGGTTATTTCATAGGTAGAATACCTACTTTCACGTGGGAACAATATATTATTTAAATAACAATATATTATGTAAATAGAGGAAGGGCATATTTTATATTATTAGCTAATAACTACAAAGTTTTATCAGAGCATTAGTTTTTTTAACAATAACAAAAAATTAAAGCATACTTATCGGTAATAGCGATAAAATTTATTATTTGTTAAAGTTTCGTTATAGTTTGGCGGCTCGGCTTGTGTAAGTGTGTTTCGTGTCCAATTATGTTATTTTATCAATTTAGTTGTGTTTATCTATTGCAAAGGTTTTATTTGCTTGTTCTATTGGTTGTTAGAAGTATTATCCCACGCGTTCAAGAAATATATTGTTTTGTTGTTTGCGCAATGTGGCTTTGGGACGAGCGTTATTTCACTGTTATCCCATTTTCTCACTCTTTCTTCAACCAAATACTGTATAAAGACCTTTCCATTTTCACTACATATCTCGGTCTCTACTTTACACGTCCAGCCACCAACAACAGCGATCTTTTGCAAGTCGTCGGTCCTTCAGGCCTAGTTTTAAATCGCGAAACGAGACCAAAACATAGGGATTTGGAGGTTGCAGATCGGAACAGATAACAATAAAAAATGTGATGTGACGCTGATGACGTGCCATTTTGAATTTGACAGTGATGTAATTAGTAGAGGTTATTTAGCGTTAATATATATTTTCTAGTGAAACATCTGACTTTCTTCTTAAATAAATCGGGACATTTAGCGTACCGATCGGGACGCATCCTTACACCCTTGAAAGCAAAACGTTCCGCGCAAATCGGGACACCCGGCATCACTATCCGGGCCGGAGGGTGCCCTTCACAGTGTTGGCTAAAATGCATGTTCATTACAGCACTTGTCTGCTCCAATGACCATCGGTTCTGCGACATACTCGACTGGCCCACTGCCACTTAACTTGCTGATTCGCCAAGCTCTTTTGTCGGTAACTTTATTAATTTCCTGATGAAAATAATTTTATTTAATTTCATTACAAGTAAACCAAGTGATAGTGGAATTATTGGTATCTTCAAATATAAGAAAATAGACGGAAAAGCTTTGTCACGTTACTAGTGGTTAGGTTTACCCCTCGGTTAAAGCACAAGGTATATTATGTCGCTACAAGTAACAGATGAACGTCACATGTTTTATTGTAATGATATTAATACTTGACTAGTAAGGGCACTGTAATAAAGTGTGGGGCATTTTGCTCTCTATTCTCAGGCCCAGTAGATCCCTATTTCGAAAAAGCATTGAGAATAAATTTAAAAAAAATAGCGAAATCTAAGAAAGAACCTCCTCATTTAAATTCCGTTAGATGTTATTTATGTTTTTAATGTTCTGAACATCACTAGCTTTATCATTCTCGTAAAATGATTTAAAACGGAGAAAGCAGCGCTCATTACACCTGACCTAATGGAGTAGAGATATCCTGATATTATGTCTTGGCAAACGAGACCACCCTCTGGCTCAATAGATAGACGATTTGCGAAAGATTGCTGAAAAAGATGAAGAAAGCGGAGAACCGGGATATCTGGCGCAAAATGATTGAAGGGTTGAGTACAATAGAAATATAAGCATTATACTATATACAATAGTACAGGTATCAACCCTACTAACAGGTGAAGTTCAAAGTGAAGTCGCATAAGATTAAGAGCTTTTGTCACTATACCACAAACTTAGTAACCAACGCGTACGAAGCCTGCGCTGGCTGCAAACGCTTGCAGTAATTGTCACGTAATCCCACCGCTTCCTGCGTGTCATTGTCCAAGAACAATGGCTCGACCATTATGTAAAGACGGACAACAGACAACCTAAATCACCTCAACCGTGCAGGCACTAAACTAGCATTGCGCGGCCCATACGAAATTCTAACTAGGGTTCCGTAGTGTAATACCAAAATCTTAATGCTCTTAGACCAGAATGTACTAATTACTTCTCTCATCGGAGTTTGAATATATTCTGTGTTGCGGTTGAGAGGTCCGCTGCAATACCAAGGGTTCCGTGCAGTACAAACATTTGTATGCATGAACATGTCTGTTTTAATGGTCTGGGTGTTTTCTCTGTATAATATGTATGTATTTACAAAAAAAAATCTCTATATAGGTATGTTTATCCGTTGTTTAGTACCCATAATACAGGTTTCACGCTTAACTTGGGGCTAGATGGCGCTGTCAGAAATGTCAATGAAAATTTTATTTATTAATATTATTATAAATGACAGCACCATCTAAATTAGATTTAACCAAGTGGTTTGTACAATGGGTTCTAAACAATGGACTAACGTACGTATATGGGTTATTTTGAGGAGTCATGCTTCATAGTAGGTTCGTTAAGTCCACAGATTTATGTATTCTGAAATCTGTGGTTAAGTCTTATTGCCATAGCCGGCATTTGCCAGACTGTGTGGTAACAGCAAAGTCGAATTTAATTAACCATCCCTACTTATCACGCAGGTGTCGTAAGGTACGGTACAACACATTCAGCAGTAAATGGAAAGCAGTGAAATCTTAATACACCTGATCATTCAAAATTATTGCTATCCTACCTAACCAACTGCCAAGCGTGAAGTTAATGTCCAAACCCTTCACTATCGATAAGAAGGCATAAGTCCATGTAACAGGCTGTCAAACAGTTATACAAGGTTACCTAGCCCTCCCTGCAACTTACCTAAGCCGACGTCTAGCGTCTACTCGTAGTCCCACTGAAGTTATTCAAAGTAAAGACCATCTCTGGCGAACTGCAGTCATTTAGAAATAGAATGGTAAAAGGTACTGTAAGAGAGGTTGTTCGATTATGTTACTACTAAGAATGCAGGAGTTGCAAACCTAATCGTCAATTTCAAAACTTATTCACAGTATTACTTATTTGGTTAAAACAAATACCAAGTAGTACAGTCATGAAAATACTTAGTTATTTAGTACTTAAAAATGGCATAACATAAATTAAGAGCGTTATTCGATATAACGTTGTTTTAATATAAATATTTGGAGATGAATAACATTCATCAAGACCATCCATATAAGTTACAATTTTAACTTATCTAAAGTATAAAATGAAACTCGCATATTTAATAAAAACGTCGTCATAATCAAGCAATGAAATTAAAACAGCACAGTTACGGAACCCTTAACTTTGAAATGGCACTCTATATGGATCGTTATCACCCAGTTTACGCAATGAATAAATAATAAGCTCCCAACACAACAACATAGTATTACAATTTGTGTAACTTATGTTAGTTTCACTTTTACTCACGATTACTAATCTGAATGAGTTGCTCACTCGAAATCGTAGCAATTTTTTTAATACTAGCTGTGCCCCCCGGGAATACTTGCGGTATGAGATATTCTCCTGCAATAAAACATAACCTAAAATCGCTAAAGTACGCAGGTCACGCGCGATGCGCCGCCGCGCTTGTAAAACATTGCTTTATTTTTATACAATAAAAGTAAATAAAATAAAATATTTATATAAATTTACTTTGCTACCTGCCAAAAAAAGTCACGTCCAAATCTGTCCTACCGTTTCAAATATTACAAATAGACAGACAGACATTTTTTTTCAAAATGTTGTTTTTATGTATGTATCGTACATATATTCTTGCATAAAAAATGGTTATTACAATATTACAGACAGACACTCCAATTTTATTTAGATGTATAGATTGCATAATTGCAACATCTGCTACATGCACACGCCATTAAATTAATAAACAACTTCCCCTAAAGCACAATGGAATTACTCAATTCATCATCATCATATCAGCTGCTAATATATTAGAGTGAAAATCATTGCCCACTGTTGAATGATCATTCCCCTAACCTGATTAAAATCCATGGTCCTAAACTGCTAAGGTATTTCAGTATTAGTCATAATATGACTTTGTGCCAGGTAAGAGAATGAGAGAGTTATTATTAGGACTAACAGTAAATTAAAATCTCTTGAACAAATCACCAGTCTGTTATTTTATATGTACCTAACGTTTATTAATAAAGAGATGTCGTCATAGGAGACCCATCGAAGGCTTATAACTATTACTCAAAAAAATTGGGAGTCATTTGCTAAGGCTGAGAGCCTGGCCCTTTGCCCGATTAATCTGCATGTTTATCTGCAGCCAATAGTAGAGCCGTTCTAAAAAAATTAATGGGTTACAATTTTATTTGACATATATACTCCTTGTTGAATAATGTCACATTTGCCCGGGTTACCTGCATGAAATTTATCTACAGCTAAAAGAAAAGTACATAGTCAAAAAAATTAATCATTAAAAATGTATTTTACATATATATACTTTTGTTGAATAATGTTACATAATTTAATCACAATGTTACGTTGGTTCCATTTCTTTGCACTATGTATAGTTAACACAGGACCGCAGTGGCAGTTGACGGTAATTAGTAATGCACGCTAGCGAGTGCGTGGTATGATGACTACGGGGTCGTTCACCGCTTCCCGTGCGACCACATTCCTCAGGGATCTGCGTATGCGCCTCCCGCGGGGACTAAACCCGACTCGTTCGTGCACCTACGCGCCTAGGGTTGCCCACTTATTTGGAATATTTCTGTAAAATTGTTACAATTAATCTCCGATTCCGATCTGGAGGGCGCAGGTTCAAATCGCGCCATGTATCAATGTGTTTTCGAATTTTCGAAATTATATGCATGTTTATCCAACCCTCTTTATTAATAAAACAATAAAATTTACGTCCGTAAATAATTTAATTTACGTCCGTAAATACTATCATACCTTTAAAAAAATTGTGACTCACACAATTTTAATACTAGGAATAGAAACAAACTTGCTGTTACAGACTTGAGACTACATAAAGTAGGTAAATCTTTTATAGGAAGATGTATAAAGTTTTTCAATAAGGTACCGCAAAATATTGTCGAGTTACCTTTACACATGGGTGGTGTTTTATTCTAGCTTTAAAGCTAGAATAAAAAACCACCTTTCTAAAAAAGTACTACACTATTGACGAATATTTATGTGATAAAAATCCGTGGTCTTAAACTGCTCAGCTATTTCAGTGTTTATGATATATTGTTACATTAAGGAAAATGAAAATGTTTTTAAAAAAGGCTACACTGTTGAGATTTCTTGAGTGCTTCTTTCTCAACAGGCCAAACCACTGAAGCGCTTTTTTTTTAAAGCATCAAAACTCATATTTTTAGTTTAGTATTTTAATCGTTATTTATTATATTTTTGTATATTTTTTGACGTTCATAGGTGCTTTTTGTAAGCCTAATTTGAAATAAATGTTTTTGACTTTGACTTTGACTTCTTATGGTGAAGGATAACATCGTGAGGAAACCTGCGGCACACCAACGGAGAAATTGAAAGGTTGTGAAGTCGGCCTATCCACACTGGGCCTGCGTGGACGACTAAGGCACACCCTATACGGGTAGACTCGTACCCTTTGGCGGGGACATTTAATGAGCTAATGATGATGAATTCTATAGGAAAGAAAAAATCCGAAAAGAAATATGATTTCATGCTTCGGGTGGCTTGTTCAGCCATCGGTTCATCATGACTGCATATTCGCCAATCAGCATTAAGCCCCTGTGATAAGTAACAGTCTAATCTTCCCATAGCCATGTTTGCTGGAGACTTGTGCCCTGTAGTGGGACGTTATAGGCTGATCATGGAGTATAAGTCGTGATTGACTGCATAACGTATTCTCCGGGCGAGGAATCATTTCTTTTTACAGATAATCAGGCGATTCGGTCATCATTGTCCTAAACAAAAGGGAAAAATTATTCAGTGACTTACTTCACTTGAGATTTGTATTTACGGCCCCTAAGCGGTCTGCACTCAACGATCATGGGGCTTACCACCGTCTCTTAAAACAGTATTACTATAATGATACGTCAGCATTTTTGTACCAGAAAATATTGAATTACTGTTCTATGTAAGTAGAATGTAAGTTAGTTAGTTCTATGGCAGTAAGTCAGAGGCTTACCCACCACTAGACCACAGAGACGTATACACAAATAAAATATTGTAATCCAGGCACATGTTTAGGAAATCATAAAACCTTATCTCTTAATTTTGTACAATAACAACAACACAATTTTAAAGTCAATTTTATAGATAAAATTATTAGATGCTAGCTAAGTCCAAATATATAATATTCTTGTAGCGTTTTGTCCATTAAATTAAATTACTTTAATTCGATGTTGTTTTGAAATACATTTATTATCTAAGATCTTGAAAAATTAACATGAACATATAAGACAAGTATGTTTATCCGTTGTTTAGTACCCATACTACAGGCTTCACGCTTAATTTGCTAGATAACGCTGTGTGACTGTCAATAGATATTTATTTATTATTTACATATATTTGTGTCATGAATTCGAGACCTACTGCTTTTCAATGAATAATTTTAATTTGTATGCCAGCCCTAAACACACAATGGAAATACGCGTCTCCGTTATTACAGAACCATCAAATTGATAACGTCGCTATCTAACAAGCGTAAAAATGGTTTCATCTCAATCTACTGCGCGTCGTAGCGTTTACAAAAAAATGTATCTTTACAATTTCGGCGTACGATAACGCGGCTAAATATGAAATTAAAGCTGGTACACTTCGTACTACCATTTTGTGGACTTCAAACGGTGTACCGTACTTTGTTGTATTAACACATACAAAAACTGTATTGGGAAATTCAAACTATTGTGTTTTCCTCGGACTATTATAAATTGGTTTATTTTTGTTTCATTCATATTATTATTTTTTTGCTTACTTTTTTGTTGTCGATTATTATATGCCATAATTTCAATAAGAAGGGTAATCCATTAAGTAACTACAATACCAGAGACATAAACAGTCATACCGCCTTTTTGCGTTGGGTTATTAACATTCCAATTACTAACTATTCATAAACTTTAAGCAATCAACTGGAGTGGAGACCGCGTCTTGGCAAGCGTAGCGTAGGACGCCCTCCGGCCCGATGGACCGACGACTTGCAAAAGGTCGCTGGTGGAAGCTGGATGAGAAAGGCGGAGGACCGGAATGTCTGGCGCAAAATGGGGGAGACCTATGTCCAGCAGTGGACTGCAATAGGTTGAAGAGAGAAGAGAAGCAATCAACTACAGTTTACTGCATAAACTCAGAGATTAGGGAAAAACTATTTTGATAGCATTATCACTTAAAGCGATCTCTTTTTGAGAAGCTTACAAACAAAGAAAATACATAATTGAGAAAGGGCAAGGTTGTGCAAAGTTACAATAGATATTTGTATGATTTATTTATAGGATTACATACTTGTTTACACGTCAAAAGTGTTTTGATTATGTCTGGATCTCTCGATACGAGGCCTTAAGTAATAGGAAATGTTATTTCATTTGTTTGTCTAGCAAGTCTGCGCCTATGATTCGATTACAGCGACTTACAATTCATATTACTTCGTGCAAACGGACCACGTACAATTTAATATTTACTTAACGTTATTATCAGTTGATCTTTTACGTGAGCGTGGCAACATTTTGTAACACTTTTCAAGGTTTTATTATTAGATTGGAATATACAAGACGCTTTATTGGTAACGCGTCTTTAATTAATGCTATGAAATTTCTACGGAGCTGTGGGGCAACTCTTCGTGGACCGGTTGCGTAAACTTTTACTCTGAGTGCGTGCTGGGTGTATTGTATAATTAATTGAAGCTACTTTTGTTGCTCATGAGATACATATTAGTGGTAAATGAAAGTAAGAAACATTGTTAAACTTAATTATACCTTTAGATTTTAGTATGTTACATTGCCTTCGCTGTTACGGTGAAGGAAAACATTGTGCGTGAGGAAATCTGCGCACTTCTGCGAAGAGATTCAAAAGTTGTGCGTGAAGTCGGCCAATCTGCAATGGGCCCGCATGGACGACTAAGGGCTATACCTTATACGGGTATGCCCTCAGTGGGACATTTAATGAGCTGATGATGATGATTGCCTTCGTAGATTTGTGGTCTTAGCGAGAGTATATCTTACTCGTGATCGAAGGTTGTCGGACCAAATCCCACCCCAAGATGAAACCGCAAAGTGAAGACCACATTAAGCGATGATTACTTGTTTGGTATATTGAAGGCTGAATTACCTGATTGTTTGAAAACAAAGGTTATTTCGTACTTTGGTGGGCAAGTTAAACCGTCGGACCCTTCCTGGCTGCTATCTTAGGATTGTAGTAGGTAGTCGTTAACATTCATCACTACGCATGAAACCTAGTACAAATATATTGGTTACTAATATTTCTCACGTTCTTCTTCTTAGCGTATCGATAGCAAAACAACACCGTAGCACAAACCAGCCACGGCGTCCGCAGCCATCATTAAATCCTGCAGAGAACAGCTACTTGGGCAAGCAGGACACGAGATAGGGTGAACCATCATTTGAGCCGCTACACAAAGATAGTCTAAATAAAGACCTCCCGAAAACCCCATCGGGACAAATTGCTCCTATTCCGACCCAATGTTGTAAAAAAGTAAAGATCCGATCGATAAAAGTGTTCCGAATGCAGTAACAGCACACATACACAAATTTTTAATGAGCGTACATTTACCTAAACAAAAGAGTACGAGTACAAACTGTACTCTTCGCGGTTCGTTCGTCGATCTACCTTTATATATACAGAATATCACTGCTCCGACCTGTCAAAGTCCGAAGCCTATCAAAGACTTCCAGGTCGGCTAAAACAATTCATCACCAAGCCTCTCTTCAAGAGGAACAAAGGGATTCGGCAAAGTAACCGCCCCACGCCAAAGCTTGAAACCTTATTGTTACCCAGGTTATCAAAGTACATGTTGAATGTGATTTGTAAATCATTCCATATACCTATATTTTATAAATCAAATTTCTAGCGCTCATCCCATCCCATTAAGTAAAACCACACCATTACAAGTTTATTGACAGCGATTGCGTAAACATTTTAATGTCGTATAATCTATGTATACAATAAAAAATGCAAGTTTTATAGATCATAATTATTTATTTAATGTATGGTATTTTCATTACGTGTACTGGCAAGTTACAGATTTTATTACATTCACTACCGTATTATAATTGGTTGTGGTTGTGTGATTACAATTCAACTGTCACAACCGTTTTCTTCCGCGAGATGACGTCACTCCATATATGCAAATATGCAATCATACCTGTGTTTCTAATCTGATACGCGATCATCTAAGA
>PQWD01006850.1:0-11683 GCA_019425675.1 Leucinodes orbonalis | reverse complement strand
AAAACATTGTAATCACCTAACCTTAGATATTCATATTTTGTTCGATTTTGGCAACATTAGCCATTGTAAACGTACACAGTTAAAAACCAAATAAATAGTAGTTTTAAATTAAAAGAGATACCATTATTAATGGTTCCTGTTTACGCGGTCACGGATATGGTCTGTCTTCGTTATACAATCCGTGAATTAGTTTTATTCAATGTGTTCGAATCGCGAAAACTACGACAGTAAACGTACTTACATGTCAAATGTATCCGTTTTTATTTAATTTGCAGTGTCTACTGATCGATATGTATCGTCAGTTTATTTTGCCAATGTAATGCAATCTGTAGGCTATGCAAATGAATGTGTGAGTAGAGTTAGACGCTAGTGTGAACCGCAGGTCCGCAGCGCGACGCGATCACGCGCGCGAGTTCATACTGCGGATGTTCGTCGATCTCAATCCGACGCTGAGAAAATCATCTATTCGCATTCACTTGTGCGACAGGTACTGTACATATATGATTAGCGTTAACTTTTTTTTTATAATCAGCCGTACAGCCAACAGCTGGATTTCGAATCCTTTTGATTTGATGAAGGGTCATTGGAAATCTGTCGCTGATTTGGTGAAGGGATTGGAAATCTGTCGCGTTGATAGGACGCGTGTGAGTTAGATTTTGTCTTTGTCTGTGTTGGCAGGTTCACGGTGATGTGCTTGGTACTAAATATATGTTGATATTCAGAAGTTCATCTAGCCCAAATTAAAATAAAGAAACACAGACATCTTGATGCATATAATGGTTCACGACGGAGCCCGCAATTAAGGTGTGTCAGGCGTCTTCACAACGATTACTCACATCGGTCGTTTAAAAAAGACCAAACAAATTTTGTATATTCGACACTATTAGTGCGGTTTCGTAATATGCCGTGTGTGAATGGTAGCTATAGAGGTACATGATGACTCGATACTGAGTCGTATAGGAAGGCAATCGACCGCAGTTCAGATATCGTCCTATAAAATATAAATGTTATGCACTATGTTTAGGGAGGAGGACACCAGCTAGTTAATTACTGGGAATAAAAGACTCTCGTTTGAAGATCTGTCGTTTCGGGTGTTTACGCAGTGTGATGTAACATAAAAGTTCAGTTTTACTGCTATCAACTCTATTTGTTTTCAATACTGTATTTGTCTTGGACATGTGTATCACTTAACATAGGGTGAGGAAAGTCCCTACGTCCCGTTAATCTATTTAACTTAAAAAAGTCTCCACGTGCATACTTGTGTACTGAATACTAAATTAGTTCGTCATAACCTATTCTTATGACCTATTTCAAAAAATTTCGTTTATATTTTTTTGGATGGCCCAAACTAACCGCTATATGTCAACAATAACCCTTATGAGGAATAAATAACTACTCTCGTGGCAAGTAAATCGACTCAAGCCTCAAGTGCGCATAAAAAGTGATATAACTAAAAAATGACTTATTTTACCTCTATATAATGTTTTACATAATTAAAGCCTAGTAATTAGGCTTTCAAATGGTAGCATAATATCAGTAATTTAAATAAACACTTGTACTTAGAATGCAACTGAACGCAACCTCCCGTAAACTGCTCTGCGCTCTATTCACAACTTGCGCGACACAACCCCTATAAAACCCCCTGTAATCGTTTTTTTTTATCAGTCGCTCATTAGACGTTGACCTGAACACATCTCTGCAAATTAAAGCCGTCATTTGAAGAAAATTATGGATACAACACCTGAAGAAGCCGCTCAAGTCGTTGCCCTGTTGCAAGAAGGGTTGAACCAGCGAGAAGTCGCTCGTCGTTTGAATATGAGTCAGTCCGCTGTCTCGAGAGTATACAGAAGGTTTCAAGAGACTGGTGCCTTCACTCGGAGGCCTAATACCAGCCGACGCCGGTGCACCTCGGAGCGTGACGACCGGTTTTTGGTCTCGACCTCTCTCCGAAATCGACACCTTACCGGCGTAGATGTGCAGCAGGAGCTACGTCAAGTTCGCGGGGTGACTGTCAGTCAGTGGACAGTTAGAAGAAGGTTGAAAGAAGCTAACCTTACTCCGAAAAGACCCGCTACAGGCCCGAAGTTGACCACAGCTCATCGTCAAGCACGCCTTCACTTTGCTCGAGAACATTTGGATTGGAGCATAGAGCAATGGCAGTCAGTCCTGTTCACAGATGAGACGAGGATGTGTCTCCATGGCAGCGACAGGAGAGGTCGGGTATACCGTCGTCCCGGTGAACGGTTTTCACAGTGCTGCTTTGTGGAAACCGTTGCATATGGTGGCGGATCTTGCATGATGTGGGCTGGAATTTCCTTAGAAGGCAAAACGGACCTTGTTTTCGTTCCTGGGGAGGCCGGGGAGGAGGTCTGACCAGTGATCGTTACATTGAAAATGTTCTACTGGATCAAGTTGTCCCTTATCAAGGCTTTATTGGGGAAAATTTCATCTTGATGCATGACAATGCCCGATGTCACACTGCTCGGGCCACACGTGATTTCCTGAACGAAGTTGGAATTCACACTATGCATTGGCCAGCGCTCAGCCCCGATTTAAATCCCATTGAGCACATATGGGACGAGCTCAAAAGGAAAGTTAGAGCGAGGAATCCAGCTCCGACAAACATCAATGAGCTCAAGACTGCGTTGGTAGAAGAGTGGGGTCGAATACCACAATCATCCATTAAAAAGTTGATAAGGTCGATGAAGAATCGCATGAGAGCAGTGATCAGAGCTAGAGGAGGGAATACCAAATATTGACACGAATATTTTTTTTATCTTACGCACATTTTGTTTCATTTAAACACAATAACCCCATACTGTGAAATTGTATGAATTTTCAACATTTTTTACATTATCATTAGCATTAACCTTTTTTACTAAACTACTGAATCGATTTTCATGCAACTTACACCATTTTAAAGCTCAATTACTAGGCTTTAATTATGTAAAACATTATATAGAGGTATAATAAGGCATTTTTTAATTATATCACTTGTTATGCGTACTTGAGGCTTGAGTCGATTTACTTGCACGCGAGTGTAGAAATCTTGTTATGTTTTTGACACTCTTTGTTTCAAGAAACGTTTATTTTTGCGAAACTAGCGTTTTGTTCTTTTAGTTAGTTCTTGAAACAGAGGCACCAGTCGAACTGTAAAACTAATTGTCAATGGATATCTATGTATTTATTTAATGTTAAGAAACTCGTATTAGTGTATTTTAAGTCGACGCTACAAAATAATATAACAATATTCATCCCATATCGTGATAAAAACAAGAATACAAACGTCGTCCTACTTCCTAATTACGAGGATGAACCAAAAGTAATGTTAAAATCGGGTTATTTCAAGTTTACATAAAAAATCAGTTTGAATGATTAGATGAAGAACCTGATTAATAAATATAATAAAAAAATATAATAATAAAAGGTATAAATTGAAATATATCACGCTTGCCGTTCACATTTAAGTCTGATTCAGATGTGTTCTTTTATGATATTCGGTATTGCTATAAACTTTATCAGTGAAGCAAAGCTGCGGTTGAGCTTTACAATTGGGACGTCTTAAAGTGTCACAAACAATCGATTTTCCGTTGTCTAGATTTCTGGCAGTCAATGGGTTAGACTAGCTGTCAAATAAATACGAAAATGACCAACATTTTATATCGGTCGAAGTGTAACTGTCAAAATCAGGCGATTGGCCTTCTCGTCCAGGTAGGACAGACCATTGTACACAGCAAGGACATGTTTTTCGAGTATTGCAGTAGAATTGAAACTAAATCAGACTTATGGTTCATAGTAGTATGGTGCAAAATAAAGTGCAGTGGATGTCCATATAATTTCACGGTTGACTAACAAACATTGCACGCGCGAACGACTAATGACGAAGGAGACGCGCCGTTGCTAAGGTATTCCGATCAAACAATAGCATTTTCCGTGCTTCTATAAGTTGACTTCTGCGCAGGTACTTCTGACTTAGGTTACAGCTAAGCCTTATTGTGTACTACTGTAAAGATCTCGCCAAACTTTATGGCTTCTCTGAATATAGTCGTGCTTACTGCGCAGGTATAGTCAAGGACGTAATTAATATAATGTATGAATTTTGTAAACTGCTCATCGTCTTGTGCGAAGTTCAGAGCGACCAGAAAGTTTGGCGAGACCTATACGCCAGCGCAGGCAACTACACCAGCAGGTGAGACGATCCGATAATTGTCGCCATCGCGGCGGACAAAGCACGTAAAGCTCAGAACACACGCAACATTTCAAGACCGAGATTCCGTCCCCGCCGGCGGGGGTCTTCGTCGCGAGTCCCTGTAGGTTCGACCAGTCCCTATTCGCGCTACCGGTACGTATCCGGTCGCTTTTCTCCTCAAACTTATACTTGGTTACCTAGGCCCTCCCCCTGCAACGCCCTAAGCCGAGGTACGCGTCATAACTCGGACACCCTTAGGCTCGTTGTATAAATTTTTGGATCTGTGAACTTGTGATTTTGTAGTCAAATTCAACACCTGATCCATTTATTAGACGGATGATTTATAGTTAATGCTGATGAATTATCTAGAATAGACCAAGCATGGATATATAAGGTGAGATGTTGTATTGATTTGTTATCTGCTATTTTTTATGTATTATGTAGTGCATTGTGTCAATAGCTTAGTTGCAGTCTAGTGTCTATATATTGCATGTATTATTTTTGCACAAATGAATATTTTAATGTAATCTACACAAGTAGTAATTCTATTTATTTTATAATTTAATCCAGTCCAGTAAACTTATAATAACAAGCTTAATTGTGGTACGGCTTTTTGAAAATTGCTGTATGTTTTATATTTATGACATTTTAAATATATTCTATCGGTAGTATAGATTGACATGTATAATATTTTATCTCAAATATGTAGAAACTATAATATATTATACATATTTTCACAAAAAGTGTTTTCTAATTTACTAGTGATAACGTTCAGTGTTACTACCTAATGTTCAGCATTGACTCATGACTACCTTGTAATTGATTTATTACTGTCGTTAAAGACGAGTTAATTTTAGAATACAAACAATTCGGTATTCTCCACCATCCGCAATAAAATACCAAACCTTATTTTTATAAAAGCGCACCTAATTTTATATGTCGTTTCATGATCACTTTAGTTTATTTTCAATATTGTATTTTTAAATGCACTGAAACCAATAAATATTAGGTCAATAGATGATAGTGAGCAATGACGTCACATATCCATAATCTCATACAAAATATATGGAAACGTTCCTTTTTGACAGTTCATTAAAAAGTGCGTCAACGATTAGTGGTGTCAAATACCCAATTGAATTTTTGAACTTTATTTAACTTATGTGTTGCCTTATGTATTTCCAAAATTGTTTTTATGTTTTTTATGCTTTCATTTGCATGTTCTTTTTTGTATTTTACTTTTGCATGCTGCCTTGGATATTTTTAAGACACTGAAAATTAAGCTTGTGTTTTGCGCGGTGAAGGATACCATAATGCAGTCTGCTCTCAAGGAGTTCAATCTTGCATGATTTTATGTATGCATGTTGTTGGTCAATTAAACATTTATTTTTATTATTACATTGCATGGATTTTTATTTACAACCCTTTTTCTTTTTGATGCTATTAAGTACTCACAATTAAGTATAGTTAAATGGTAACATAGTAAAGTTGGTATCTTATGGGGGTTGTCGAAAACGTCGCGGAATGAGAAGCAAGGGGTTTGAAATTAAAGCCAAAATATTTTCCTTTTGAGAGCTTTCCTCTGCTTTTTTTTTATAAAAGTAGGTGTTCCCCAGAGCTTAATCTTATGTCAAACATTTTATATAGGTATTCTTATATGCATTATGTCGCTTAGGTACTACCAGTGTTTCAACTGCTAAGTTACCGTGGGAATTCGGAGAAAATAATATACGGGCTTCCAAGAATTGTGTATATACTGGCGTGTGCGGGGAGGGGGTCACACGCGACTAAAATATCTGTCCTGTGTGTTTCAGTTTTTATTAGAATTTGGAAATATCCAGATTTCCTCAAATTTGTGGGCTCCACTTTAAGTATTTGTTCCTTAGTTTGTTTTTTCTTTTAACGTGTTCCCTAATAAAGATAAACTACTGAGTATAATAGTCGATTATACTAATCATTAAAAAAACATGTTGGTTAAAAATTTATTTGTACTGTTGTAATTGATGTTGTAGAACTTTTTATATAAAAGTAATCAATTGTATTTCCCGGCAATTGATAAGGGCCTATGATTTTGGGCATATGATGAGCCCAGTCCAGTAAATTATTTTAAATTGGTACTGGGATCTATCTTCTCTCATCAAATGTAGATTTGTTGTATTACAAAAGTGAAATTTATGCATGTAAAGATACCAGGCCCCCTGTACATGTTGATTCGTCACTTTATAAATATTTCGGAAAAATCTGGGTCTTCGATTCTCTCAAGACTTACATAAATGAATCCTTGCTCCCTAGTCCCTTTGCTGAACGTAAGAACACGTGTGACATCATTTGGAGGCAGTCTAAATTTATCATACTTTTTCTAAACTACGGAGACAACAAACAATGAATAACAATTCACTAACCCTACACCATACAAGGAGATTTGTCATTTCTGTAACTCTTACTTTAGTGTAAGATGGCGTTTGTAATTGTTGGTGGATATTTATTTAAAATCTAATGATATCAAGGATTTCTTAAATTTACAAAACAATTCATTTTTTTAGTCGCTTGTAGAACTCCGTCCTCCTCTACCGTACACGCCCGTGCACAATTATCAAGCATTCTGGAAAACACTGTATAACTTGGGGTGGAACGAGGGAACATCCGAGATTCCAAAAAAGCTTTACCAATATTTCAAAACAATTGTAGGCGGAACCAGAATAATTGCAGAAAAAAAAATGGCCCTCATAGTGTGGTCCCTCAGTTCTCATATTCTGTAAGCGATATCATCTCGAAGATAATATTAAGTACCAACTTGCTTTTATTGCAGACTAGTAGAACATTTGTTCCATAGCTTATTTAGAAAATACTAGATCACAAGGTTGTAAATACGAAAGATTCAAGGTTTTTATTGATGTCTCTCAGTTCACACAAAACGAAAAACAGATTACTTTTATATTTCTTTATTGCATCAATTAATCGTTATTTTACCTAGTAAAGGTTTATTAGAGACCTACTCTGAGGTAATTGTTAAAAAAACCGAGCATTTTTGAAATATCGATGTGTAAAGCTAGTCCCTCAATACCACAGCATAGTTTATATATTATCTGTGCAAACTTTTTTACTAAAATATCTACTATAAACTCTAATTTGTTGAAAATTACGGAGTAGGATTTTTCTATTGAATAAACCGATACTTATTATAAGCACACTACTATGTCATAATGACATAGTAGTGAGCTTGTGTTTAGTACTCTTTCTAAAATTTTCTTCTCAATTGATTAATTATCATAGGAGATTTATTTTTAAAACTTTCTAACCTCTTGGTTAGAAAGATGTTGTCCTTGTAGGTATTTTTCCGAAAATATTTTACACGGATTAGAGATTAGATATGGAGGAACCATTATAAAATATATTACACTCCGCGACAATAGTATAACCCCCCCCATTTGTTTTGCATCTACTCTAAAACTAAATATAAGTAATATATTACTGACGCGCCTGCATTGTGCACTCGATCCTAGTATTATGGTATATATATAGTAACGATCCGATGCTGTTAAGTTAATCAGCTGCGAGTTTGATGATTTGATAGCGCGACAAAAGTGTAACCCATTCGTCTCATTGGTGCAGCTCGGTGCGCTGGACATGTCAGTTCTTGTTTAGACTTGTTTTGTGTAACTCGTGAGTTCCCACGTATATTAATATTGTTTTTATACAAAATGCACGGGGAAAACACTTAAATGAAACTGAAATAAATATAATAAAAAAATGCATTCTGAAAATTATTTTATGGCTAAAATTGCAAAATCATCAACAGGAGTCATCTTGCTGTGCGAATTTTTTAAATAAAGATACTTAAAACTATGGTAAGAAAAAAACGTACAGGTCAACCGAGAGCAACTACACACGAGAAAGAAGGTCAATTCTAAGAATTGCGTCCAATTCTACGCTTACCGCAAACAAATCGCAGCGGAAGCTGGTGTGAGTACTAAGAAATGTTCAACTTATTATAAGTAAATTTGAACATTTGAAATGTAAAAAATTACGATAATAACGCCATTGTCCGATAACATAAACTAGTTAGTTTGCAATTCGCAAGAGATCATGTTCAATGAAAAAAGTGGCAAAAGTTATTTTTTTCTGATGAAAGAGGTTAATTTAGATGAACCAGATAGTTTTAATTACTATTTTCACGATTTGAGAAAAGATTGTAGCATACTGAGCCGTCGGCATGCCGGAGGTGGTAGTGTAATGATATGGTCTGGCATTGGTTACTTAGGTAAAATGGATATTAAGTTCTGTTCTGGGAAAATAAATAGTAAACGATATATAGAAGTTATCAACGAACAAATTAACTCTCATGCAATGCGGATTGCTGATCCCAATTTTATTTTTCAACATGATAATGCCAGTATTCATCGAGCAAAGGTTGTACAAGACTGCCTCAATGAAAAACATATTGAAGTTCTTGAATGGCCAGCATTTTCTCTTGACTTTAACATAATTGAAAATTGTTGGGGAAACTTATCACGAGCTGTCTATCGTGGATCAAGACAATTTACTTCTACTGAGGAGTTAAAAAAGGTGATAATTGATGAGTGGCAAAAATATAATCAAGACACAATTAAAAAAGCTTTATGATAGTTTTCCAGACCGTATGATTGAGGTGATAAGTAAAAGTGGTGGATCTACTAAATATTAAATTACATAAATGATTATTATTTGTTTTGTTTTTCTTGGAGTTTTAATTAAATTTCCCTACCTGGGTAAATGTTTTCATGTTTTTATTTTTGTTTATACTTTTGTCGCACCGCCAAACCCAATAACATTTGTATTTGGTTAATTAAATGTTTAAATATGAATGTTTTGATTGTATAATAAACTTACTAACAATTCAATATTATGTATTAGTAATATATTAATATATCCTTAATTGTCTGTAAGATATGAGAAAAATTGGGGGGTGGGTTATACTATTGTCGCGGAGTGTATTATTTTTTGAGAATAATTTAAAAGATATCTCCCTACAGTTACAGTGTGAGTTGTTGGGAAATAATTAGTGTTTTGCCAACGAGTCAGAGCGTTACAGGTTACTGTGAGACTCGTTAGTAATGAAAGCGTTTGTATAGCGGGAAATTTTAAAACAAATCATCGGAGAGAGAAACTGTCTGTACCGATAGAAAGTTTAGATTTGTGCACGCATTACATGCATGTAAGTGAGTAATATAATATGTATCTAAAATTACCTATATAGTTCAAAGGCGACGGAATGGACAACTAAATAGGTATTAAACGTTCGTTACAGAAGGCCACCGATACTATCGAACTGTCTCTTTTTAGTAGTCATTAGGTCGGTTGGTCAGCCATCACTTTCATGTTTTTATTTTTGTTTATGTCTTTTGATATTTGGAAAAAATGCGTTTGATATATCAAGCTGAAAATTGTCACAATGATAGTTGACAAAACGCTCTAATGAATGGTCTAATGGAGTTAAATCTTCCGTTCGCACAAAAATTATATTAGGCGTACATTTATACCAATTGTTGTACTACTAAATATAAGTTACACTCATATCAGTCTAGGACCTACTTTCCTGCTCGGGTTACGCATATTTGTCTACAGTGCTGGACTAAGATCTCCAAGATGTAAAGGCTCGAGTAAAAGTAACGTAAAATTGTCATAATCATAGCTATCAACAGCACGATGGTGTAACGACTAGCGCATTTGATTTACGATAGCTGAAATTAATAAAACTATCCTAATACAAGAATCTGTAAAAAAATATCGACGCACAATCGTGCCTATAATACTTGTAGATAATTATCTATGCCCCTTACACTAAGCCCCGTTCCGCTTCAAAGAAAAAAGAAAGGCAAAGTTTGCCTGGCAAACTCCAAGCTGGAGTCTTAAAACTATGTAAATAAATATCTTAATTCATATTAATTGGTGGAGCTGTATGAGAAAAGCGGAGGACCGGGATATCTGGCGCAAAATGGGGAGACCTATGTCCAGCAGTGGACTGCGAGAGAGATATCAATTTATCATTACTTTTGGATCACCTCGCGTATAACTACTTATACTGCATTAATACACACAACTATCAATTCAATCCTTAATTACTTAGACTTCTCCTACAGTGAGCGAAGCAAAAGAGCTAAAATCATTGTCGAGTGTGGAGTAGTCCATAGAACTACAGTGAACTCTACGGCTGACGTGTTATTCGTAGACAAACTAAATTTAACAAATAACATTGTTATGGTAGGATGAAATACGTACCTTTATAAGTCATAAGTGAATGGGACGGTCAGTGCGCCCACCTAGTGGTAATTGATACGCCTGACTATGGCAGTCGCAGTGTTGAAGGAAATAATAACAAAAGGTCGTAATTTATTTCCGTCAACACTGCTCAGCGCTCGTCACCCGATACGACAGATGTTATTTATACCCGGTAATTTTACTAGCTACCTCATCTCGAAACACAGAAGTGCAAAACACTACTACGTCACGGGATAATATCTAACACTGCGGTGGCACCCACCTAGACGACTCTGTACCTAGTCTTCCACAAATGTAGGGTCTGGCCGCTTAGACATTTTACTTTGAGTTTTGATTCACACACAACAGACCAAAAGCCATTGGAAAATAGGCAATGCTGATTAAGCGCTAAAGGCTAAAAAACTAATGTTTTTTTTATTCCGTACGGAAAACGAGCCGAAGCCGATATGAATGCCCATACTCTGTAATCAAAGAAGCAGCGAGTGCGTTGCCGACTTTTATAAAGGAAAATTAAATACCTATAGGAAGGGGAAAGTGGGGTCTGGTCCTCTGGTAACCCCACCTTAGATAAACAATAAACTAGATGCCCAATAAGTGACCGCGACAATGTTCGGCGAATTTCATTCATAATCACATCGTTCGCTAAATGTCAAAATGACATAGTAGTGTGCTCGTGCTTCTAATTTTGTACTCTTTCCATGAAGCGTTAAGGTCATAATTTAAATGAATATATTTTATGTTATACATATAACAATAACTACAGTGTCGTGCGGCTCGGACAATTTATTGGTTGACGATTCATCGTGATAGTGCATCTATATAGTTTATTGTTTATCCATGAACCCTACCTTCGTTGTTGTTGTTGTTTGTTACTAAGACCGAAGTGGAGTAATGTAGTTTAAAGGGAGACCGAAAAAGTGTAAAGTTGTCTGGTTGGGTATTTATCTTCTGCTCATACGTCCCCACCGAAGAGCACGAGCCTTCGTATAGGGTGTATGGACCTTAGTCGTCCACGCGGGCCTAGTGTGGATTGGCAGAATTCACTCACAACCTTTGAATTTCTTAGTAGGTGTATCAAGGTTTCCTCAGGATGTTTTCCTTCATCGTAGCGTTGGATGGGTACCTTGGTTTCAGTTATTCCTCCCATTATAACTGTTATGCTTGTGATATGACTGTGTTCTGTGCTGAGATAAGAAATCTGATCTGGGGCATTTTTATATGACATGTTTTCTTTAAGTA
>PQWD01006849.1:0-28697 GCA_019425675.1 Leucinodes orbonalis | reverse complement strand
GACTTTATGATTTGTGGAAGCCCCGTAGTCCGCTAGACCCCCAGCTGTGGGTAGAGCTGGTGCCACCAACGCCTCCTTAGCCGTATTCTTCGGTGCCTGTTCGTGCTTGCAAGTGGGTTATTCTTCCTAGCCTGTTCAGTTTTCTCCTAAGGAAACATCACTTCTACACAGAAGGTGGTCACAGCTCTCCAGGCATTCTTACTTGCGACCATTTTGGAAATGACTTATTCAGGTGTGAGGTAATATCCATTTAGAGCCCAGAGTACACGACGCTGTGTCACCTAGGCAGGACACAGCTTTAATGTGTGTTCTGCAGTGTCCTCTACATAACGATTGAACTCATATTCTTATCCAGTCTTTAACCTGCAACTGCACAGGGCTCAGTATGGCTATAGGGAAAACGGTACCCACCATGGTGGCCCAATATTATTTGTTGGGAGGTAACGACTATCATGCTATGACAGTAGACGTATCAACTATAAATGCCTAGAGGTCCTTTTCGAAGTATAATGGGACTCGACAATATTTTTTGAACACAGAACCTATGACTTACTAAGTTAGTTTGGGCGATTGTCAACTTAAAGCCCAAGTCAAATAAGTAATAGGTTATCAAACAGTACCTGCTACAATGAGCCTTGCTTTTATATAGGATTACTTAACAACGGATAAGGATACCTGGTATAATATCCGACATTATAATGGGTTGTGAATGTAAAAAATGTGCACAGAATATTCAAACATTTCAAATACAAAATTGAATAAGAAATATATAGGATAATCGAAAAAATGGAAGTCAACAGAAACCTGCCTGTACATACTTATTTTATAATAAACACCACGCAGCTCCGATAAGAGGAAGGGAAAATTGATGTCCCTCTTTTATTAGAAAGTGGATTAGATTTATTTATCAAGGTCCGGTCCTACAATAACTCGTAATACATTAAGGTCCTTTTTATTTGCTTTGTACTTTTTCGATTGGAACTAATTAATACATCGATTGGTCGGATTAATGAAGTTTTAATCAAAGCAAATAAGGCTCCAATGTAAACATTTAAATAATATTAACTAAATATTCATAGACAATAACTCAGCGCCATCTAGCCTCAAACTAAACGTTAAGCCTGTAATGTGGGTAACTAAAGAACAGATCAATATACAAATATTTTTTTTTATGAACACAGACCTATACAAACAGACATATTCATGCACACCAATATATATAGCAAAATAATTTCCAATCGTAGCCTATTCTGAACGTGCAGTAAAACAGTAAAATAACTATTGAGTGACAGTTTTTTTATCCCACGAATCAATCTAGCAGAAAATTTCAAAATGGTTAACATAGTATTAAATGATAAAGCCACGCATTAATACTCACAAATCTAAACGAATATGCGTTGAAATTGAGATGTAGATGAATAATAGGTTAAAAGGAAGGAGGTTTTAAGCCTTTGGTTACTTCGCTCATTCGGTGAAACACATTTGTTGTTTCACCCCTTTTTTGTAAGGTTTTTCACTCTTGTCGAGCCGGAGCCCAATCATGTCCATGGCTCTTATACTCGTAGTTTACTGGATGAATGATTGAACTACTAGTCAATTTTCAGCAGTTGGCTCAACTCTTGGCGAGCCCATTTGATAAGGGTGAACTCCCTCGCAGTACAAACATTTGTGTTGATGAACAAGTTGTTTGGCCCAGGTGTATTATATGTATTTAAGAAATAGTAAATAAGTATGTTCGTTGTTCAGGCGTTGTTTAACAACTTTACTGCAGGCTTCACGCTTAACTTGGGCTATCGTAGACGTCTAAAGCCTATAAATACTATACCAGTAGGCTCTGTCCTCTAGGGCAGTTTAATAGGCTGATGATGCTGAATTATATCATCTTATATTTTGAAAGAGCATTACTGTATTCTGCTTTAAATACGATTCATATTTACGTTCTACAGTGATTAGTTTTCTTAAACACTACATCAGTCATGGACAGGCATGTCACCTCTCATCAGGGGATCGAACCGTCCGGTTCGGCCTTGTTCATTTATTTAAATAAAAAATACCAAGAAAATAAGTCAAGGTCGTGAACCAAACAATAAAGGAACTTTTTAATTCGACGAAAAGAAAAACCGTGGAGTCATGTAATTACCAATACAAATGATTGATGAATGGGCCAAAACCCACAGACGGAACAAGTGGGGGAGCGTAGCTTTATTCTTGTTAGTACGCAATTATAGGCATTGTGAAGACTCATGTGGCATTCATCAACAATTTGCTTCGCCGATTCTCTCTCTGGTGCCGTGAAAAAGAGTATGGGATGAATTCTATTTATTCATAAAACACGTTACGAGTCAGATATTTCCGCGTACCCTAAAAAACGATCTACACACGCTAATGAAAGCGGCCATGATATACCACTCTGTGAAAACGAGATATAACGTTTCACGTTCACAAATTTGAAATCCCCTAACTCAAAATTCTAGAGCCAGAAATAAATGATTTCAGGCCTAACCAATTCAGAATCCTATTCAAACTTATGGTGATTCATTTAGTTATAATGTTTTTCTTACACATTTGGAATTATGTTGTTGTGTCCGCGATACGCGGACCTGGGAAATACTAGATACCTAGCAAATGAAATATATATAATATAAAGTACCTTACGCTTGTTAGTTTGTCCGTTTGTTCACTGCATTCCTCGAGGGGGCCCCGCACACTTCACGCACACGGCCACCGCACAGTTTTTCTTCTATTTGTTTCCGTATTTATATAACAATTGTTTACAAGCACATTAACCGAGCACCTCTTAACTTCGAGATTCCGACCGAACCGATAAAAGCGAATATAAATCCGCACCGACAACCAACACGCGTATGACCTTTTCTTACTGTGTCAAGATATAACTAATAACCTACCCACCTAATAATTAATATTTGGAGTAGAACTACCGAACAATGTAGTAATTCAAGTAAAAAACTGAAATCACAGCGATGTCTGATCTTTCCATTGGCAGCATATTAAAGCTTCTAAATGCTTACAAAAATTCAAAATATAATTATAATACAAAGACGGAAATTAAGAAACTTCGAAAATATGCTTAAATAAATTGTAATTAAAAAATCATTATTTTAATTGTAATTATATAACGAAAACATATTTTCACAAGTATAATATGTATTCAATCTTGGTTGAAAAAAAAATAAAAATAATTACATAGATTACGGAAAAGTAAAAATTTTTTACTTAGTTCCTTTTTTAGCCTAATGGTGTGATTTGGGAATATTTATTGACGTTCACTTTACCGGTGTTAAACCACTTTACGCTGGTTTTATTTATACTTTAATATTCGTTTTCATTTGGTAGTCATTATAAATGACACAGCGATGAATGTAGGAGGGTGTAACTTTTTAAGGAGGGAATTGACATGTTTTTTAACCTTTCTAATAATGTTTTGGTGTAACTAAACTCCTTCAGAATCAATCGAAACCAATGATTTAAAAAAAATACCTGTGTCATCATCATCAGCTCATTCAACGTTCCCACCGAGGGGCACGAGACTATTCGTAAAGGGTGGATAGACCTTAGTCGTCCACGCGGTCACAGTGCGGATTAAACGCTTTGACGCACACCCTTGAATCTCTTCGCAGGCGTGCGCAGGTTTCCTCACAATGTTTTTCTTCACCGTAAGAGCGTCGGTTAAACGTACATATAATTTCGAAAATTTGAAAAAACATTGGTACTTGGTGGGATTTGAACCTGCACCTTCCAGATCGGAAGGCCACACCACTGAGCCACTCATGTACCTATGTATAATATAATATACATCTACATTATTAACTTCTATGTAATACACTTATATTATAAGTTAATCTAAGATTGCGCTAAACAATATCATTTTTTTTATTCATTTATCATTTTCATTTTCATTCATATATAGTAGTATCTTAGATTGCGCTAAACAATAACAATATCGCGTCACCCTGTATATGATTAAGATATAACACGTTGAATATTTATCGTCGCTAAGTTTACTGTTATGGTGCACTTCACATGCGCGTAGCATAATTTTTATTTGTTCCATTAAAGTCGACCGAGGTTTATGCCCCGTCGGCGATTCATTAGGAAATGCCCTAAGCCTGTTTTATGCATTCGCTTTGTTCCGCTTCAATAGTATTCAGTTCCATTATTGTTATTAAAAATTCGGAATTATGTGAATTATTTAAACTCTATCGTCTATTTTCCGTCACCATGTTAGTTCCCAGTCTTCTCGGATACGACTTGACCGATTTTTTGCCATTTTATATGCATATTCAGTAGGTTTGAGAATTGGTTATCTATTTTGCATACCTACACGTGACAATTGTTGTCCACTCCTAACATTTGTTTATTTACACAATCTGGCTTAAAAATACATACAATCCTAAATTTTTACCATTCTACGAGTATCACCAACCACTATTTTTTAATAGTTATTTCAGTAATTTAATCATTTCGCTCATCGATTTTAACGATTCATGCTTTTTCCATTCGTATGTCATATTCTTACACACAACAGATTAGTCATTTTTGTCTACTATGAATTTTCCTTAAAAAAATATATATTTCCTATTTTCCTATTCAACCTATCGCAGTCCACTGCTGGACATAGGTCTCCCCCATTTCGCGCCAGATATCCCGGTCCTCCGCTTTCCTCATCCAGCCTCCACCAGCGACCTTTCGCAAGTCGTCGGTCCATCGGGCCGGAGGGCGTCCTACGCTACGCTTGCCGAGACGCGGTCTCCACTCCAGAACTTGTCTGCTCCAACGGCCATCGGTTCTGCGACATACGTGACCAGCCCACTGCCACTTCAACTTGCTGATCCGGCGGGCTATGTCGGTAACTTTAGTTCTCTTACGGATTAAATCATATATTTATCAGAACAAAATTGTCGGGTCATCTAGTTATACGTTAGTATTTAGCCGAACGAGTTGCACGTGTTTTGTGTCTCTGTAGGTTCTGTTTGATTGATGACTCTCTCCCAAGCGACAGTATCGCGACAGCAAAGATGGCGGAGCCTTGCTAAATGACCGCGTGGACTAGACGAAGGATAGAGGGATATGTGACAATACAACATATGGACAGATTGTCATTAATACAGAAAATGTGTCCTGAAATGACAGGTGCTCTCTATGTTATTTTGAAAAAAAATGATATGTTTGACAGGTACTTAATTTTGAATGTTTTAAGCTAGAAAAATTTTATAGAATTGTACATTAAATTACGAAAAGTAATTCCTGTTTTATTTCCTAACACCCCGAAACAGTTCTAGGTATGTAAATGGTTATAAAAACTAGTTTGCCCTTGCGACGACCAAGTCTAATCTGGGCATATTCCTACCTACTTAGCACCGTTACCATAGATTATAATTCCTATGCAGTTACCTTCCTTTCATCATCATCTCATTACACGTCTCCACCGAGGGGCAAGCACTTGGGCCCAGCGCGGGTTGGACGACTTCACGCACAACCTTCGAATCTCTTCGCAGGCGTGTGCAAGGTTTCCTCACGATGTTTTCCTTCACCGTATGAACATCGAATAACGTATATATATTATACGAAAATTCGAAAGCATATTGGGTACGTGGCGGGATTTGAACCTCAACCCTCCCGATAGGAAAACGATAGTCCACACCATTGAGCCACCGACGCCCTTCCTTTTGCAAGTTGAAATTGGTTATTTGATCAACATTTCGTATACAAAGCAAGGTACCCGGTGCTACACGATTACAGGGCGGCCGCCACGACGCCATTTGATTGATGACTGTGCGCCGAAACAAACGACACGTGTCGCAATATGAATTATAGATAGATAGGATGTTAGGAATATTTGGCTTCACATATTTTGACGACCCATTTGGTGTAGCAGTGTAGACGTCAGCTGCTACACATGTATGTACGGGGATCGAACCCGTAACCTTTGGTGTAGTAGCCGACGTCTCAACCATTACACCAAATGGGGCGTTAAAATTATGTAAATTCGTTACGTAAGTCACAATAAAAAAATTACGCCATCAATTATTATTACTACGTATTTATTTATTGTCTTCATACTTAATGTTATAATATATACCCAGAGGAAGATTGTGTTCATGTCAGTACGCAATCCAACATTCCAAGAGTCTGACCCAAATGCCGGTGATGTGTAAACAAGAATTCCCACGCCCTTTCAAAATGGCTGCGGTCACATAAGAGACAAATGTTTCGTATCTAAAGGACAAGCGCATATCAAAGAAGGCAATATATCAAACGCCATTGATTTAGGCCTGGCATGGAATTCAGGGGATTTATATATACATAATTGTAATACGAGTATTATTTGTTTGTCAAGCGGGTATCTCCATGATTTTGTTATGTAATGGCAAGCATACGGTTTTGCGTGATAATTTCATGGATAAGCAGACAAGCGGGCGGTTCACCTGATGGTAAGTGGTACCGACACTCATGGGCATTCGCAACTTTGAAGTAAAAACGAATGCGTTGCTGACATGTAAAAGGAAGATGGTAGCCAGCTTGACCAGCCAAGCCATACATGTTTACAGATAATAAATAAAATGCCGTTTCTCAAGCCACGCGTAAAATTAAAATAAAATTACTGCTACAAGGTTTCTTTGTCAAATTGCATTTTATTCTTTCTGGAGAAATCCCAAAAATTTGATACAACACTAAAATGTGATTTTAAGACTTTATTATGATCTCTTACTGTAGACTTCATTGCAGTTATTGTGGTTGTCACGTCGTAACGCGTCTTGGTGAGCGTAGGGTAGCATACCTCCGGCTCGATAGACCGACGACTTGCTAAATGGTGGCTGGATGAAAATACCGGAGGACCAGGATAATAATCCAAAATATCCTTTGCCTAGAGAGACGTGAAGTTATTAAACTTAAGGTTTAACACTATAAACCGAATATTATTCTCAATTCGCTTATTTCACAAGATAGCTGGTTATATTCTCAATGAAAAATATATTGTAACAACAAAGACATCGTAAACTTATGTACTTAATACATGTCAAAAACATAAATATCCATCATCATCTAATCTACACTTTAGAACTAACAAGAATAAAACAGTGTCTAAACTTAACCCCTAAATCTGTGTTATAGCTTTTGTAGAGTCATTGAAGATAATATACTCAAAAGAATTATTTTCTATATGAGATATTATTAGTTTTTGCCATCGGCTAAATCTAAAACAAAAGCAATACAATTTCAAAAAATTTTAAAATTTTGTTAACAACAAAGTCAGATTGTATTGTTGTGTAATTTGTAACACATATGTTAGGAACGTCGGTGGCTCAGTGGTGTGGACTGTCGCCTTCCTACCGGGAGGGCTGAGGTTCAAATCCCGACATGTACCAATGTATTTCGAATTTTCGAAAAATATATGTACGTTATCCGACGCTCTTACGGTGAAGGAAAACATCGTGAGGAAACCTTCATGCACGCCTGCGAAGAGATTCGAAGGTTGTTTGTGAAGTCGTCCAATCCGCACTGGGCCCGCGTGGATGACTAAGGCCTAATCACCCCATACGGGTAGGCTCGTGCCCCTCGGTGGGGACGTTTAATGAGCTGATGATGATGATGATGATGATGTTAAGAACACAAAAATGAATGAGTTGTAACAAGAACTGCATAAATAAATAAATAACATTCAAAAATTATCAAAATAAATATCCACAAATACTTTCATAGAACAGTACGCGTCTTGGCAAGTGAAGCATCCGCTTCGCCCCATAGGCCAATAAATAAATAAATATCCACTGACATTTACACAGCGCCATCTAGTCCCAAGTTAAGCGTGAAGCCTGTATTATGGGTACTAAACAACGGATAAATATACTTATATACATTTTTTTTTGTAAATACATACATATTATACATAGAAAACACCCAGACCATTACAAACAGACATGTTCATGCACACAAATGTTTGTACTGCCCGGGGATCGAACCCGGAACCCTTGGTATTGCAGCCGACCTCTCAACCGCAACACCAAATGGGTCGTCAAAAGACTTGTTAAAGACCGATGGCGGAGGTTTCATGAGAAAAACGGAGGACCCTGATTTCCAACATGAGATAAGAACAAAGCTCCAACGATTCGACGATCTATTTCGGTAACTTTAGTTCTCTTTTAACTGATATCATCATTATCCGCTCATATACGTCCCCACCGAGCCTACCCGTAAAGTTCGTATAATGTATAGGCCTTAGTCGTCTACGCGGGCCCAGAGTGGATTGGCCGACTTCATGTAAAACCTTTGAATCTTATCGCAGGCGTGCGCAGGTTTCCTCACGATGTTTTCCTTCACCGTAAGAGAGTCGAAGAAACGTAAATATATTTTTTACGAAATTTCAAAAACACATTAGTACATGGCAGAGTTTGAACCTGCACCCTCCTGATACTGATTGACATCATTTCTGTTTATCCCTCAGAGAAACTTGGAACTCACTCCATTCGCTCGAGGGACTTTAAACATTTCCATTAAGTGTAAGTTTGATGGCTTAATACCTTCTAAGGGGTTACCGCCATCTCTTAAAACAGTGTTACAATAATATTACTTCGTCTTTTCAGGTACAAAAATGCTGACGTAACATTATACTCGTAACAATACTGTTTTAAGAGATTCCGGTTACCCTCCTATAGCGATACACAGTACTCCGTGGGCTATCTGTATTTGATAAATTAAATGTATGTTGTTAGGTTAATAAATAATGTAACATGATATAAGTGTGCACATAGTTTAATAAAAAATCCAGCTAGTGAATTGCATTATTACTCCCACAAACACACATGGCAAATTCGTAACGCCGACACAACATTGGCCTACGTTTGCCTTCATATTTATTCAATGTAACGTAAGTAACGAAACTGCAGTCTCCGTTACTATAACATAGTTATATACAAAATGGTCTTTAGTTAACAGTGGAGCAGATAACGGCAGTAAATTGGCGGTATTGCAACAACAATAGCAGTTAATTTAATATTGTCCTATTTATTGCAGTTCGCGGAAGCGAGCAGTGCATTCGCGAGTATAGAGTGGTGTAACCACACGTTCAGATTTTAATGAGACTCCCATGTTTTAGACGCTAATATGAAATTTATGATGTAAATGTGTTTGGTATGGTTCCTGGTACGCGCTTTTGGTGGCAATGATTTCGGTCACTTTGGGATTGAGTACTAATGAACCGACTTCAAAAAAAGAGGTTATTTAGTTCGACTCTATAAATGCTTCTTTAATGTTTGTTCGCGGATATCTTTGTCGTTTATGAATCGATTTTGATAATTCTTTTTTGTTTTCCAATGTTTGAAGATCGTACCTTTTGTCAATAAAATCACAAGTATTTTTAGTCTGATATTACCAAGTTATTTTTGTGTATATTATATTTCATCCCATTTTATTTTCTTTAATTCCTTTAGCTTCTACCTTTTATGGTTGGCAACGCATTTAATTTTGTATAATATAAACACTCTGTTACATTGAAGAGTTTTCCCAGGAAGTGTCTAAAATATGGTAACAATAGTTTATACGTTCTTGCCTGGTATTGCTCAGGTTTTATAAGATAACTATAAACTTGTCTTGGCCTGAACTTCTAAGTGCACGGCCGATTTGTCTCTAATGCCGGTAACATATCGACTTGATGCACTTTTATTCGAGCCGGGTAAATGTTATAGATACCTACTCGTTGTTTGTTTTTAGATGAAAAACAACTTTAAAATTAAGCATTTATTCTTAAACAATAAAATTAAGTTATTCTTATTTTTGACTTGAAACGTTTATCGGACATTAATTATTGCATTGAAGGAATTAATTTTTATAACTTTTAGCCATAACTCTAGAATATACAAAGTACTACAGAGAGGGCTATTGTATGTGTTTCCCTACGCGATACAATCAAATATAAGGCAATCCGTAGGAAAACTACACGAGTCACCGATTTGCAAGTTAAAATGGCAGTGGATAGTGCACATAGTGCAGAGAACGTCCGTATTTACCTTTAGCTAAATACTTCTCCCTTAAACTCACCGCAGTCTACTGCCCAACATAGGTCTCCCCCATTTGCACTAGATATCCTGGTCCTCGGCTTTTCACACCCAGCATCTACCATAGACCTTTCGCATATGTTCGGTCCATGGAACCGGAGGGCGTATGCTACGATTGCCAAGACGCGGTGTCCACTTTAAAACTAATACTCACTTTTTTTTGTATATCTCACATCTATTTTAAACTCTTTCAAAACTTGTTCAAAAGTAAAAATAATATTTTTGTAGACTAGATAATGAGTCGTCTGGGTAGATACCACCGCAGTGCCAGTTATCGACTCGTGAAATAGGAGTGTTTTGCACTTCTGTGTTTCGGTATGAGGGCACTGTACTCGGGTGATGGGCGCCGACTCGTTGACGGAAAATATTTTGATGTTATTAATTTCATTCAACACTGCATCTGTCATGGTCAGGCGTATCACTTACCATCAAATCATCGCACTGACCGTCCCGTTCACATGTAACATAAAAAAATATATTAAATCATCATCGTCGTCATTTCAGTCAAAAATTATCTCCACCTCCTCTTATAATTTCCACACGAACTAATATCTAGCAGTGGACATCAGTCTATCTGCTATCCCCATCATAACCAGGTCATCAGTCGATATGGTCGAGGGTCGGCCTACGCTTTTAAGAAAACACTTAACGCCAATCCGGCTTATTTGTTGACCATACTCAAAGTCCGAGTATAATATAACGTGACATATTTTCAGCCAGTGGTTCAAAGTTGGAACTTTCTGTAAAGTTGAGAAAACGCTAGCTCGATATTTGCACTGAACCGGGATACACAACAAAAACTAATTACACACATTGTCGCGTTATACAAGTTGACATAAAGCATTTGCGTTAGATTTTCCTATAGAAAAAGTGGGAACTAATACTGTGTAGTCTGTATTATGGGGATAGGGCTGCCAAAATTTTAATGTTGTAATGTATTTGAAATTAGAGGGAACCCGTGATACCAAATATTATTATATTGATATTAGCATTAATGTATTCAGGTTAAAGGATAAATACGATATAAATATCAAAATAACATCATATAAAGATAGGACTTTCCTTTTTCACGAAACTTATTTTACGAAAATTTTTTGTCAAATTGACATAGCACATAGTATCAATTGTGTCTGGATTCGTCATAGTTCAGTGAAAAAAAAGAAAAGGTGGTATTAAGGCTACTTTCATAGTACAATACAATACATAATGAAACAGGACTCATAAACTGTGACTTTGGACACTTCTCATAGCAAAAATAACGTTGTTGATTTAACAGGCCCTTCGACAACCCTATAGTAAAACTCTTTCAACATAAGCCCGTAACGAGTTGTCGAAACTAGCTGTAATGGAGTGAACTAAGCCCAGCGTTGCATTTATTCACCGCCTGCTCAACCTAGCCCATTAAGGAGTTTTTAATGTATGGATTATTTTAGACAGCGCTACTCAGCGGCAGTGAGAGCTCAACTTTACCAGAACATTTTGGATCGCTGAAACAGTTTATTTAGGAAATTTGGATCGGGTCGAGAATAATAAAATCCAAATTTCGGTTACACGCGATTTGAATTGTCGACTCGTGTATGAATGTTTAAGGTATCTCATGATCAGAAGATTTAAATTATTTAGAGAAGCATATTGGGAAACCGATATGTTAAGACGTCCAGGTAATTTGGGAATTAATATTACTAGGTGAATACTTGGTATTGATTCGTTTAGATAAGTAGATTCCACCAGTTATCGTCTCATGAAGTTGGAATGTTTCGGGATGAGGGAACTGTAGCTACTTATAGAAAAAATACTGTAATCAATCTTGTTAACAACAAATTTTCATACATGTCCTATTTCGCACTACACTACATGTTTTTTTGTTATTCGGAAAAAAATAGATTGCATATGTGAATAAACACAAAAAGTATGAGAACTTGGTACAACTATTCAACCTATCGCAGTCCACTGTTGGTCATATCTCCCCCATTTTGCGTCAGATATCCCGGTCCTCCGCTTTTCTCATTCAGAAAAGATAAGATTAAGACTACATAACTTACTACTAATAAAATTCATTACATCATATTTAATATTTCAATCTTCTTTGAACCCAATCTCCCGAAAGAGTTTTCAAAGAATATTCGAGAACATAAAGTCACGGTAAAGGCGAGCAGCGTTAGTATCAATTACATCCAGTGTGGAACCACGTGTATGTAAGTGTTTCACGCAGACGTTTTATAATACGCTCATGTGACGCTTCACGATCAAGTTCAGGAAGCATGAGTTTATTAGTTGGGGCCACGAAAGTAGGCAATTTATTTTGGTTCAAGTAAAAAATATATTAATTCGTGAAGGTTAAAAATAAGAAAGGACTATTCAAGTTACAAAAGTGTAAAATTAAATAAGGCTCCAATGTTGAATTGTTCTAAATAAGACTTGTGTCACTATGATGGTACATATGTCCTTTTTTATTTATTTTTTTATAGGCAGACATTTGACCGCCATCTCATCATCATCATCAGCTCATTAAACGTCCCCACCGAGGGGTACGAGCCTACCCGTATAGGGTGATTAGGCCTTAGTCATCCACGCGGGCCCAGTGCGGATTGGACGACTTCACACACAACCTTCACTTCGCAGGCGTGTATGAAGGTTTCCTCACGATGTTTTCCTTCACCGTAAGAGCGTCGGATAACGTACATTTTTTTTTCGAAAATACATTGGTACGTGTCGGGATTTGAACCTCAGCCCTCCCGGTAGGAAGGCGACAGTCCACACCACTGAGCCACCGACGCTCTTCATCGACCGCCATCTCACCTGATGGTAATTGATGATGCGGCCGAGGATGGATCATGCCTGCCTAGAAACAGCCTATTCACTCTTGCTTTGAAAATGTGTTTTTTGTCTTATGTAAACTAGTTTTCAAATTCATAGATTATTTTGAAATAAAAGAGATATATTACTTGCGTACTTTAAAATAGGTTATCCACGAAAATAATAGTTATTAGAATTTCCCTATAGAGTTGCTTCTCAGCTGCTCCTATTGGTTTTTGGGATTTCTACCTGCCACCTTTTTTAATACGTTTGCATCGCCTCGTTGAAACCTTGTTTGATTTCTTAAGACCCCTAGAAATTCATTAGCTGCTTCGGAGTTTGCTGCTGTCGATGAAAGACGTTCTTAGAAACGTCTCGCAATATCTTTTTCTTATAAATCTCGAGGTATTTTAGAGCCAGTACCTGTGAACTGTGTGCTCTTCAGATGATAACTCTAAATGATAAAAGTTTAACCAGTAGTAGACTCGATACTGAGTCCTCTTGGTAGGTAACACCCCAGTGCCAGATATCATCTCGTGAAACAGGAGTCTTATGCACTTCCATATTTCGGGATGAGGGCACTGTAGGGAAATTACCTGGTATAAGAGACGTAACATGTGTTGTCTCGGGTGACGAGCGCAGTGCGGCAATGATGTAGGATAATAACTGTCTATCAGTTGTTCATCTCTTTCAGTGTCACTATGTCATGGTCAGACTATGATATTCTGTATATATTAAGGTAGATACGCCATCCGTGCCTTAAAAAAGAACCGCCGAAGAAAGTACAGTTTGTACTCTTTTGTTTTGGTAAATATACGTTCATTCGAAATATGAGTGTGTGTGCTGTCACTGCATTCGGAACACTTTTTCCGATTGTTTTGTGAGCATCACGAATCCATACTTTTTACATCATTGTGGTCAGGATTATGACTTACCATCAGGTCAGCGGCCAGACCGTCCTGTCCACTTATAACAAAAAAATATTCCTCTTCCTTGTCTCCCGCCTTCACGCCAATATACATACTTACTTGAATCGATTCTAACATATTGTTATTGATTGTTAAGGCCTGTAAAGGTAAAGAAAAAAAGTACATGGTTAAAGATTATCTTAAAAATTTTGAAATAGTTATGTGATACCTGCAGTGAGCGTCTGAAAGATCACTTAGGGAAGAAGGGTCACAAATAATAGACACAACCAAAAAGTCAATAATATCGGTACAAACGAAGTGTCCATATTGTTGTCAACGTCATAGTACTCGTAGGATATGAGAAAATTTACAAAGAGTTTTCATAGCCACACTCTAATCTTTATTAGCTTTACATTAAAATCAAAGACGTATAAACTTAATTTCATGTAATCTCATGCAAATAAGCATTTAATTTTCAAAGTTTATGGCGTAAACTGCCTTCTCACCGTAGAAGTTGTGCCACCCAACATGATAAAAGAAACATTTTGATTGAAATGAATTTTCGCTATAGTAACTAGTGTACTACCGGTTCATCATCAGTTCATAATAATAAGCGTCTTCACCGAGGGGCACGAGTCTACCCATAAAGGGTGATTAGGCCTTAGTCGTCCACGCGGACCTAATGCGGATCGGCCAACTTCACGCACAGTCTTTGAATCTCTTTGTAGGCGTGCGCAGGTTTCCTCACGATATTTTCCTCAACCGTAAGAACATAGGAAAAACTTACATAATAAAATAAATAATTTCTAAAAATTTCAAATACATTGTAATCGCGGAATGTGAACTTTCACCCTTCAAATCGAAAGGCAACAGTCCACACCAATGACCCACAGACGCTCTACCGGTTAAATTTATTAATATATAAATATAGACATTAAACAAATTTCTAGTTTTTCTTTTCCTTTAATTATTCTAATTAAGTCAACCGTAGTCTTAACAGCTCGCAGATATGAAACTTATTTCTATTTTATTATTTTCCTTTATTTCTAATAAAGTCATTTTGTATCTTAATGGCATCCGACGGTGACTGACTTCACATGTGAAAATTATCAGCGGGCAATGGGGTCATCACGTATACGCTTATTATTATGTGACTTTCAGTTTTCTATCGCAATTTCCCATGTTATAGTGATAGTGGGATTGAAGCATATGTAAGTATGATTGCAAGAATTTATTATTTATACGGTGTACACGTGTTCAACACGAGATTACATCAATATCTCATAGACGGGCGTCTGATAAGCTTCGGGAACTTTTGAGTGGTTCGCATCGGTTGATCAATTATTCATGGGCGAGACACGAGCTCTTGTAACGTGTACTGGTGTATTTCTTATATTAAAGCGATATACTTTACAAATAGGATTTTGAATACACCCGTCGGAATACCTAAATCATCATCAGTTAAAAATAAAAAGTAGATAAAAAAAACAGCCATGGCGAAAAAAAACAAAAAACAACAATTCCTTCCTGCCTTCGTGCATTGCGTAGCTATGGCGAAACTGAGCCATCATACCTCAAGCGGGCCTGATTAAGTTTGCTATCTAACGCGTAGTACCTGATACGTATCGCGAATAGCTGCGTGGGTACTTCTATGTATTGGGAAAGGGGGATTATACCTAGTGTCAAAATAATGAAATGAATGAAAATGAAATGAAATAAATAAAATGAAATGAAATAAAATTAAAATGAAATGAATTAAAATGAAATGAATGAAAATGTAATGAATGAAAATGAAATGAGTGAAAATGTAATGAATGAATGAAATGAATTCATTTTAATTTTGAACACTCGTCAGCGGAAAACCTCTAAGTCGTCATCAGCTTTACTGCAGATACAGACCTCCCCACAGCATAGCTATGGGGAGACTGAGCCATAACCCAAGCGGGCCTGATCAGGATTGATATCTAACGCAGTACTTGTTATCGTATTGGGAATAATTGCGTTTTGTTCTTCTGTGTATTGTGAAGAGATCATTAAAGCTAGTGTCATTAAATATATTTTTAAATATCTACAAACATTCGCACAGCGCCATCTAGCTACAAACTACGCATATGCCTGTAATATGGATACTAACAACAACAACGGATATTATACGAAGAAAACGCTTCTTAAATTTACTCGGTATAAGAAATGAATAAATATATATCTACAGACGCTTACACAGCGCCATCTAGCCCCATATTAAGCGAGAGGCTTGTAGTTAGTGTAGGTATTAAACAACTGATAAACATACTAATATATATATATATATATATATGTATTGTAAATACATACATATTATACATGGAATCAAGACCATTACAAATTTAACTTTTAATAACATTTATTGATAGAGTAAATTTTAGTGTTACAATATGAACGTTTCCCGCGTACAATGCTAATGTCAAGCGAGCGATATTAGTGACGTGACATCACTCTTCAATTGATTAGGGATGGGAAGCGTTTGTCGTTTCTTTTCCGTCTATCAGTAGGTACCACCGCAGTGCCATATACTATCCCGAGAAACAGGACAGTGTTATGAACTTTTGTGTTTCGGGTTGAGGGCACTGTAGCTAGTTAAATTACAGGGTGTTAGAGTCCTAACATCTGTGGTCTCGGTTTACGGGCGTAGAGCAGTGTTGACGGAAAAGTAATCACTACTTACCTTCTTTTATTAAATTTCTTCAAAACTGCTTCTGTCATTGTCAGGTGTATAACTTACCACCAAGTGCGTTAAAAACAACCAGACCTAAAGTGTGGTGTTGTCAAAGCCACGTGAAAAGTGTTTAAAGTAACTTAAACTTCCTTGAAATACAGGAAAATTTCAACTATGTTTCGTATCATTATGCTTTAAAGGCGGATTTAATGCGGTTTAAATTTTAATACAATTTTATTTATAAAGAGAAACCATATTCTTACTACGTGCAAGATATTGTGAATTCTGTTTTAAACCTTTCCAAACATTCTTTTATGATTTCTTTATTCGCTAAGTATTTTGTAAAGAGTTATAAAAGTAACCACGAAAATACCTCGGGACCCCCAACAAATTTAAATAGGACGGAAAATTTGCAATAATGAAACCCCTCAGGGGAGAAATGGGAAAATTATGAAAATACTCTGACTCAAGGGAGCTGAAAAAAATTAGTTGCATATTTACACTGATGGTTCAACTGAAACTTTTTTGGCGGTTAAAACTTTTATTTGCCCAGCCCGTTGAAAAATTGTTTTCACTTTTTGTGGAAGAAAAAAATGTTTCGAAAGATTGTCGTTTTAAAGATGAGATTTAAGGCAACTGATTTTATGTTCATTATTGTATTATATTTTGAATTTATAATATTATATAAATGTAAACCATATTATTTTAGAATCGAATTGCCTGATTAGTGATTTTTATTGATTAAAAGTGATTTTCAATGTATATTTTATGAAAGATTTTAATTAAAATTGTCGTTTTTATCCACCGTAAAGCAACGCACGTGTACGTCTCATTAAGGAAGTAAGGTTACAGGACGCCCATATTTCCCCATTCCCTTCCCCATATTTATATGTTGTCAAAATCCTCCATCTCTATACTAACTGATAGATTCGGTACTGAGTCGTCTAGGTGGGTACCACCGCTATGCCAGATAAATTCCCGTAAAATAATATAATAATAATTTATTGCATTTCTCTGTTTCGGGATGAGGGCACTGTAGCTTGTAAAATTACCGGGTATAAGTGACCTAACTTCTCGTCTCGGGCGGGCTGTTGACGGAAAAATAATGACTATTTATGTCATTAGTTTCCTTTAACATTGCTGCTGACATGGTCAGGTGTATCACTTACCACCAGGTAAGCGCACTGCACACCAATATGGCATAAAAACTACATTTACATTGAATTATCAACTTCAACGTTTATTATTATGATACCCTAACGCCACTATTAGACGCTGACTGTAATTAAATATGTATAAATAAATAATAATAAATATCCACTGACATTCACACAGCGCCATCTAGCCCAAGTTAAGCGGAAGCCTATATTTTCGGTACTCAACCACGAATAAACATACTTGTATACATGTTTTTTGTAAATTATACATTAGAAACACCAGACCATCACAAAGACATGTTCATGCACACAATATTTGTTCGAACCTGGAACCTTGGTGTAGCAGCGACGACACAACGCTTCACCAAATGATTGTATGCACCAATTAACTATAAATTAAACATATTTTTCTATGAGAAGTACGTAAGTGAATTACAAGTGCAATAATGAATGGGGCGCATAAATCAAATAGAGCTTACAGTGGAGTCTCGGCGGAGCGAGTGGAGAGTCGTTATTTAAAACAATGCAGGCCCCCACTGGCTTACTGTCGACTTGAAAAGAAGTGTGTTAGTTAAATAACTTTAGTTGCACATCATTTGATTTTATTTCTTGGCTGTATTGTATTGGCTGAAGAATCGGATATACATCGAGTTCGATCACCCGATTTTTGTAATTTTATTTGTGTATGAGTACATATTTGATATTTGTATTGGTCTGTGTTTTTTTCGCGCCCACTGAAAAGGCGTCAGGGTCCTCGTAGGGGGGCCTGGCTTATGCTGGGTCTGTATGTTAAGTCTAGACGTCGTAGCATGCCACATTTTTTTGTCAGTAAGTTTTTAGTAAAAAAAAATACAAAATTTTATACATGTTATATATTGTATATGCGATGTTTTAATTTAATTAATGTTTTCTTTCTTTTTTGTTCTTTGTACAATAAGTATACGTTTACAAAAAAAAAATCCGTTCTAGTGGTTATATTTTTATTAATATGTGATAAAATAGATATTAGAATGTATGTGTTACATGGCATGCACACACACAACATATATTTTGCTGTTTTTTAACATAAGAACATGGGGAGAAGCTGTTCCCACCAAGTGGAACTAAAAGGCATTGGTGGCTGTTGACGGCTTCCAACTAAGACTATAGTCAAGAGTATGGCTTAACAGAAGTAGAACCATTTTTGAACGACCCTGTGTCGCGACGTCGCTACTACACCAAGATTCCAGGTTCATTCCCAGGTATTACACATATATGCATGCTGAACATGTCGTTTGTAATGGTTTGTAATGGCCTGGATTAATACTGGTAAAAAACGCACAAGTGTTGTTTTATGGGCTCTTCATTGGTTTCGAAACCATACTACGCAGCGATTTAAACTCAGACCATGAAGGCAGCCATGTTAGATAGAAACAATTTTACAATATTGTATCAAGTATCAATAAACCAAATTAAATTAGTAGAAGTTTTAGCTTGTTAGTAAACACTTCCATAACAGGTATAACACGAAGTTTCAGTTACCATTTGAACTTGTTTTGAGTGGTTACCCTATATAAGTTGGTGAGTCACATCAATAGTTCCAAACATTATATGTAACTTTCATCCTAATTAATACCGGTTTAAATTTACTGATGGTATTGGTAGGGTCGATGGTAGAATCTAGGATGGTAGTCGTCATCGACCACCATTCCGCTTTGTGCCCAACCTCTCCAAAGATATGCTTGAAAGGCCTGTGCCCCGCAGTGGGCCGTGCCTGGTAAGGCATGGAATTATATTCGATTTTTTTTTATCCATCCGATGATTGACCGCTACAAAAGCATTCCTTATGCGATCGTTTCCTAAACGACTACGTCATCTTGTCCTTGAAAATTATTCCTAGGTAAAATTAAATAACATTGTTGATTTGTTAACATAGACTTGTTTATTATTTGTTATGGATCTTTTCTTTCGGCTGGACTCTTGCTGATGACCGCTGATGCTCACTGATGACCGCCGATGACGTAACAAGGAAGAAGTGATTGCAGATATTGGACATTCTAAAAGCTAATTAATATTTTTCCGTCGTTTAGACAGGCAATGCGCCTGAAAATGTATTCAGTTTCAATAATATACCAGAAAATGAATATGGTGCTGTTAATGATAGTGTTCTCGGAAAGCTTTCTCGGAAGGAAACGGAGGAGCCGCTATCGTGATGGCTCAGACGTTCTCTTAGAACCATCTTGTGGTTATTATGGCAAACGATATAGAAAGCTGTTTAAAAACAAAGCATTTCACCACCACCACCGCACATAGAATCAAATCTCAAATTTTCATCCTCGCCACCTAGAGGAAGTCCACGACAGTGCGTTTTTTTCGTAATTTCCTGTCACGGACGACGAAATTGTGGAATCAGTTACTACCGGAGATATTTTCTGAGCGATACGACCTGGTGTCCTTCAAAAAAGAGTGTATTCTCTTTTGAAAGGCCGGCAACGCATTTCAGTGCCCTCGGGTATTGCAAATGTATATGGGCGGCGCGCCGCGGCGTGTCATTAACCATCAGATGAGCTGCTCGTTTGTCTGCTATAACATGAAAAAGGACTACATTATCTATAGTGTTAGGGAAATATTTAAAAATCTGATATCCACTAACGACGCAATAATTTAAAATTATTATTCTGCTATAACCATAGTGCATAAAGTGCATAACATGTTTTAACAATACTCTTTTATCTAACTATACATATATAGCGAAATCAAAGAAAAAAACACATTTTCCTCATATTAATAAAGTGAGATGAATGATAAAATTATTAAATCTTCCTTTTTCAACAATCATTCTCTTCAAACCCTCAATACTATGACGACATCCGTATTAATTTTACTAAAAGCAATATATTTATTACTAAAACCACCTGTACATCTGTATATCCCACGCGTTTTGTTCCAGTCATCTTGGCCCTATCCCTTTTCAACCTCTATCTGCAATCCTGAAGCCGATGAACCAAGCAAACAGTTAGAAGTCCAATTTGAATAATGTTTTTTTGTATTTAGCCTACCAGCAACACCTAACAAGCTAGACGGACAAGTAGTAAACGCATATTCTACTTTGGGTATGCCCATTCAACCTATTCCAGTCCACTGCTGGACATAGGTCTCCCCCATTTTGCGCCAGATATCCCGGTCTTACGCTTTTCTAATCCAGCCTCCACCAGCGACCTTTCGCAAGTCGTCGGTCCATCGGGCCGGACATCTTACGCTACGCTTGCCGAGACGCGGTGTCCACTCCGTAACTCGCCTTCTCTCGTCTGAACATAAACACTTTAAATGTCAAACGAGAAAAAAATGCTATGCACAATCGGAAGTTAAAACAAACTGTACCGCTTGATTATCGTTTTAATATCGTTATCTAAATATGCGCATTGTTTTCAGCGCATCGATGTCAAAGATTTAATATTGAAACAGACTTTCCCGCGATCGCGCTGCGTCCGCTGAATTATTCATCCCACCTACGGCTCGATTTAAAAACTATATTTGCACCTCCATTTACCGGATTGACTATCCGTTTAAGGCATTCTTTAACATACAAGGCAAGGTAAGGACGTCTTAAAAGGTGGTAGACTTGGTACTAAGTTACCTAAGTAGGACTGTTTTGCACTTCTGTGTTTCGGGATGAGGGCACTGTAGCTAGTAAAATTACCGGATATAAGGGATCTTACATCTGTCGTCCCGGGGGACGGCTGCAGGGCAGAATTAACAGACAATAATGATATCATTGATTTCCCTTAACATTGAATGCAAACATGACATGCATGAACATGACAAATGTGTCATGATCAGGCATAAGTGAAAGAACTGACCGTTCTGGTCATCTAACAACATATAGAACGACGACCCATTTGGTGTTGCGGGTGAGACATCGGCTGCAACACCTTCGGTTCCGGGTTCGATCCCCGAGCAGTACAAACATTTGTGTGCATGAACATATCTGTTTGAAATGTCTGAGTGTATTCTATGTATAATATGTATTTACTAAAAAATTAATATAAGTATAAACATATCCGTTGTTTAGTACCCATAATACAGGCATCACGCTTAACTTGGGGCTAGTTGGCGATGTGTGAATGTCAGTGGATATTTATTTATTTATTTCTTATAGAAAATATGTACGTATTGAATGTTTGTTGGCATAATAAAAAACAGCCTCCAGTTTTAATAACCTAACAGCAAACAGTTAGGTTTCAGGTTGTGGGATCGAATCCCGCATGGAGACCGCGTAGTGAAAGTATTTTTTTGCAAACTTTGATTACGACATTAGTTGATTGCAGAGTTGCCGAAATATCAATAGTTGTACTATCGAAAGTTGACGATACACTGCAATACTATGGACAGTATCGTTGCTTAATATAGAAATGACTGTCGAAAGTATCGATACTATGGATCGTGGCAATACTATTTATAAACGGTTAACTATCGATAGTATCGATACTATCTGTCGACACTGCTGTCTACACATTCACATACACACACACTGAAAAACACACACAAACAGACACTATCTCTTGTAGTATTAATCCATTAAAAAACGAAATACATTGTATAAAGTAGTTTAGTTCGTATTTAAACAAACCATAAATGTACACCCATGAAATGTTATGGGAGAGCGGTTACTCCTGGGACAAGCGTTTCCACGCTTAACAGGAGTAAGTCAACTGCGATACTATCGATAGTATTGCAGTTACCAATACTAATTGTGCTTAACATAAGCTATGATAGTGTCGATACTATCGAGCTATCGATAGGCCGAAGACACCATTGCTTTTGTCCAACTATCGATGGCCTATCAATAGTTCGCAAGTCGTTGGTCCATCAGGCTAGAGGGTCGTACGCTACGCTTGCCGAGACGCGGTCTCCACTCCAGAACTCGACTGCTCCAACGGCCTTTGGTTCTGCAACATACATGACCAACCCGCTGCCACTTCAACTTCAACACTAGATGATTGTCAGAAAAAAATGGTGATTGTATTCTATTTATATTTTCACCTTTCTCCCTGTCATGGCTGAAGGTGGTTTATTAAATCAGCGCCACATCCAATTCCTCGTTTACGTAGGTGTAACGGCGACGTCTTGTGACATAATTATTTTCTATATTACATGCTGCCTAGCCCATTAATCACTGCGTACTGACATGGCTTTCACGTCACACATTTTTCTGTATATTGTACCGTCGGCTGAGAGATTTATATTATTGAGAGTGCTTCCAACATTGGCAAGGCGTAATTAATCGAAGGCTGTTTTAAGATCTGGTGTATTTCACTTTGAATAACTTTGAGCGTGTTTTTGAAAATTTGTGAGGATATAATATTTTGTTTCCTCTTTGAGTTAGTTCATGTGTCGACTTAAAAACAAAAATGTCTTTATTCAATTTAGGTCGTTACAGAACACTTATGAATGTCAAATGAAGCTTCTACTGGTTCGGACTGAGGTTATGTCCTGAGAAGATTCCAACAAGAAACTCAGTAGTTACCCTTATCAAAAAGATTGGGTTTTGTACAGCATTATATTAGTTTTATCCAAACTTATTCATGTATTCATAAGTTTTTTTTTTCATTTTTTAGATTTCATAATTTATATTAAAATCAGTGACTTTATTCAATTAATTGAATAAATATCTTAAATTGAATTAATATCTTTGCATAGTTTAATACTGAATTAATGGGATTAAACCTTAATACGAATCCAGTGTTCGATTCGAAACCTCTCCCACGCTTAATTGGTTTGCCGTAACTCTAAATTTGGTGTTGAACCAACAACTCCGACCGTTTACCTCAATCCCACATTTTCCAGCAAAAAAATGTGCCCTGTAAATGTGTGATAAACCTATTTCCACTCGAGCCCCGCCATGCTAGTTCCCAATAAATCAACACATTTTCCAACAGGGTCCCAATTCCACTAATTTCCTTGACATTACGTCACTTTACAACCCAACTGTAAATTTGTTATTCCAGTACAACTTTAATGTTATTGGTTAAAAATGGTAATTTTATAGCAGAATGAATTGTCGAATGTGTTGTTCGTTCCATTCAATGTGTTAAACAGATTGCGTGAGTGTAAACTTTTACTATTGAGACATAATAACGATAAGCACATTTTAATTTAGCAGAATTGGGGCCAAACGTTGAAAACTATTTTACCAGATCGTAATGGAGTCATAACATGCTCCACGCTCCACGGCCTCATTTAATGAACAACCGTTACATTTAAAAAACAAAATCTCCAGTGTAGGTTAAAAGGACGAGTTAATATAGTTCCTATGTTGACGATTCAACTTTGTATTTTTGGCATTCAGGAATTCTCAGATACACTAATCTTCGAACCTTATTATTATTATTTTTCGAACTAACTACTGCTGTTGGCCGCAGATGGCTCTTACAGCTTCACCGGGCAATTGGCAGCGCTGATGGCTTTCAGCCTTAACAGAACTTACTTTTCCGAGTGTAAATGAAATATCCAGAGACAATCACACAGCGCTTTCTAGCACCAATTTAAGTAGAACTGTAAAAGTCTACTACCAACATTTTAAAGCTTCCTTCACAATAGTGATGGTTTATTATGGAAGCCTGTATTTTGAATAGGTTGTTAGTGATGTTTGGTGCTGAATGTTTATCTCTACATGAGATATGATTGGTGTTTTATTTTCTAATCACTGCATGATTTGAGTGTATTGTAGAATACTAAGTACATATCTATAAACATACAGTAACCTAGCTTAAGGATTTCTTAAGTGATTGTCGAATTTGATGTCCCATTGTCACCAAAGCAGATTAAACCCCTTCACCGCCACTGACGCCTTAAGTGGCCAGAAATAGATTTCCTATTGTGTCTGGATTTCAATGGGTTAAGCAGTGATATGCAATTATCAAACATCTAAGGCCAGAAGAAAAAAAAACATATTTTGTACAGTCAGCACAAGCCCTTATTTGTTTATTTGGCGCAATGTTCGGTTTTCACAATAAGCGGCGGCAACCGAGTGCTGTGATAACAATATCAACGTACGTAAGTATCAATAATGTTTGCGATGCAGTTGCAATGGATGATGCAGTGCCTGTGTTTTCCCAATACAATATTAATTACGTGTGTTGGATAATGGCAATACAAATGGGCGTTCTAGTTCTGTATTTCTATGGCAATTGAAGGTTTTGTAATTATGTTGTGGCTTATAAAGAGACTCAATAATGAAAATATTTATTATGAACACTTTATGTAATTTTCAAAGACAAAATGCTATTTTAATATGAAAGACGTCGTAATGGTATAAGCTATAAGGCGATCATTATGTTTATGTGTGTCACATTTGCGTATTTATGCGTATTGTTAAGACTGACACCTATTCCACCCGTGTAACAGGTTTATTTTAAATTTTCCGTTCATAAAGAACGTGTGGAGGTAATTACTTTCCATAAGGTGTCCTTTTTGCTGCTTTTTATGTCATAAAGTAATTATTATTATTTCTGTGTGTGAGCTGTGTTTTTCCCAAGCACATTTTTAACCAGAATTAAATTTCATTCCCATGAAAGTAATTCGCCAGGCCAGAGGTTATGGCCCTACAATCACCAATACCTTAATGCGAGCTTATCAGTTAACTAATTATACAGAAAAACTACCGTAATCTCCATGTTTTTATTTTCCGTATAATATAAATTACAAATTGCTCGTGCGGTAGCGTAGGTTATGAATTTTAAGTTGGCTGTACACCAAGTTTTCTTTAGTATCCAATAATCATAAAGCCGGGTTGGAAATGAACATGTTTTAACGTTATTCATGTTTTTCAAAGGAAATTAAGTTTATATGGCTGTATGTGTATAAGGGTTATCGCTTGGTGCTAGGGCATTAGTGAATGATATACTTTGCATGGGTTATTTTAAGATTCGTAGGAAACATAATAAACTGAAAATCCAAACCATTAGTAAATCACTTTTCTATAGAGATAAATGTAATTTATTTAAAGTTGGTATTGATAAGCACCTGCTAAGTTTTTTGGAGGTTGACTTCTCAGCCAATACAACTTGCCGATTCTGTGGTGGGTTCAAATTGTTAGCGATGCTGATTCAACTTTAATATAAAGAAGTAACCAAGAAGACTACTAGCTCGCAACGGAGATAATGATACGCCTGCTTATAACAAATGCAGTGTTGAAGAGAACCAATACCTTTTTATTATATCACAAGTGTACAGGACGATCAGGACGCTCACCTGATGGTAAGTGATACGCCTGACCATGACAGAGTGGCATTGAAAGAGACCAACAACTGATACAGTGCCCTCATCCCAAAACATAAAAGTGCATAACACTCCTGTTTCACGGGACAATATCTGGCACTGCGGTGGTACCTACCTAGACGACTCAGTATCGAGTCTACTACATAGTAATATCTTCCTGTTGATAGTAATTAATTTCTGTGGTAACTTCTGTGTTAACCAATAAATCAAAATTTAAGACTCATATACTCAAAAATTTCTACAGTGCTATCTACTCAGAAAATAGAAGTACATTATTATTTTATTTCACTGGGTGCTATGTGAGCTAACCTAGATAATTCTGCAAATTGAGCTTTCGACCAAGTAACTTAAACTAGTAAAATACATAAAAAGAGCGAACACTCTTTTAAAGGGCCGGCAATACATTCCTTAGACGTTTGATCTTGGAAATAGTACGGACGATGGTGTCACTTTTCATCACTAGATATTACTGAATTGTGAAATCGAACACATTGAATAAAAAAATCTATCGTCAGGTGTTACTTACAATAGAACATTTTCAACGATTAGACTTCTGAAAATTGTACATATGGATGTATAACATTTTGACATTTCACACATCCGCACAGTCCGCTTTGGTGCCTCGTTCCTAATGCGCACCGCAAAGGAATGGAATTCTTTGCCTCCTTATGTGTTCCACTATCATTACAACCTGGCCGTCTTCAAGGCAAGAGTGAATAGGCTGTTTCTAGGCAGGCATGATCCATCTTCGGCCGCATCATCACTTACCATCAGGTGAGATGGCGGTCAAATGTCTGCCTATAAAGGATAAAAAAAAAACTCTAGATACATAATTTTCTCCTCACCTTTATGACTGTGACTGCAGGTAAACTACAATAGATACAGAAGCCAATAGTCCAGATGTAAAAATCATTAACTTGACATTGTACAAAAGCTAAATTATTTTAAAAATAGTCTACGCCGATTAACAAATAAATTAAACTTTCCGCTTGTATTTCTGTACAAAATAACGATTCCCAAGTCACGTCCAATTATTTTCTATAAAATTACGCGTGACAAAATTCTCATCGAGGTGACAATTTAGCTAATTTACTCGGGCCTAATTAATTCGCACCGCGTACAAAATTCCAAGAGATAAGGAATGCGTCCGAAACTTTAACAACAATAAATTATAACGTTTTAAGTCGATTTCTAGACGGGGACGCCGTAAAAGATTTGTAAAACGGTTAATGGGACCTTTTTATGAAATTGGATTTTGATTCGTTAATAAATAAGTTTTAACGAAAAATTTTGCGACTTTTTGATGATAATTGAATATTTGCATAATGAGGATTCTTAGTGTGTCAAATAACCACAAGTAATTACTACATTAGAAAACAATACAAATTTACAGCGATTTCAATCATAGCATTGTTTTATCAATTTGTACTAATCTAACGAATGAATCACTAACTCAGAGAGAAAGGAGCTTAGGTGAGGAAGGTTATATCTCAGCAGAAATTGGCCGGTTAGGCCGTAGTGATACATCGGCCACCAGTTCATCAGACCACACTTTTAAATTATATTTGATTATTTTTATATGAAACTAACTTTTGCCACATTTTTCCGCGTTAGATTCGGGGTAACACGGTGCTTTCCTAGGTTACAAAGACATACTATCATATTACGCTGCTAAAATGTACTCTAGCAAATTCTTTGTAAACGACAAGCTCTTTGCTTAATATGGGGTTAGATGGCGCTGTGTGAATGCCAGTAGATACTTATTTATTATTTCAAAAATCACGTTAATTCGTCTTTCCGTTTTGCCGTAACAACAAACAGACACACTTTCACATTTATAATGTTATTATGGATTATTTTTTCACTTGCCCATCTTTCTTCCTCTTATTAAAGCATCATCAAGCTATCGTATACCCAAAATTTACACAAATGAAGCTAAGGTAATAAGTGCGGGCGGCCAAGATTAACTCAAACCCATATTCCGGTTTATCTCCCGCAGGAGTACAATGTGGGAACGATCCGGAACTCCCGACACGGTATCTAGTAGCTCACCTGACTTGTTGTCAACTGTTAATGGCTATAGAGCCAGCGAATTTTGTTTTATATGTATTTCTATATGCATCATTATGAACCTGTAACGGCAAACTGCAGGCCCTCCCGTGCAGCGCAGCTATGGAATGATTGGGCCATAACTCACCACGCGGGCTCAATGCGGATTGGTGGGTGCTAACAACAACCACCAAGATAGTAGCCTAGACCGACGGCTTAACGTGCTATCCAAAACACGTAATCATATTTCTTTTTGCACAATCAGGTGATTCAGACTGCAAAAACTAGCTCACTGCAGCGACCTAAGCCGAATGCTGCACCCAGACTAAGAATGCAGTTACTACAGTACAGATAACAATACAATTCATCATCATCAGCTTATTAAATGTCCCCACAGAGGGGCACGAGCCTACCCAGCGCGCCACGTAGTGCGGATTGGACGACTTCACACACAACCCTCGAATCTCTTCGCAGGCGTGCATGAAGGTTTCCTCGCGATGTTTTCCTTCGTAAGATTGTCGGATAACGTACATTTATTTTCGTAAATTCGAAAACACATTGGTACGTGTCGGGATTTGAACCTCAGCCCTCCCGGTAGGTCCACACCATTCAGCCACCGACGCTTAACAATATAATTATATGTTATAAAAATATTATGTAATTATCGGCATGGGCTGAAGCTCGAGCACGTAAATCTTCGGATACACTGGTAATTAAGAAAGCCTTTAACCTTGCCGCTAAAATTTGCAAAAGGACGCTA